>JAKMXC010000850.1:0-18952 GCA_025328345.1 Colletotrichum sp. SAR11_59
CCTGTGCTTTTTGCTGTGAGTGAGTGTGTGTGTGTGTGTGTGTGTGTGTGTGTGTGTGTGTGTGTGTGTGTGTGTACATGGAGGTGGAGGTGGATGATTTGAGTGAGTGTGGGCAAAAGAGAGTTGCAGTAGTCAGGAACCTGGGCACAGAGTTCCTGGTAGTCAGGCACGGGCAACGTGGGTTTGGAGTAGTCAGCCACCGTCTTGGGGATGAAGAAGCGGCCATTCGAGATCCGATTGGACCGTCAGTCGGGAACATGATGCAGGCTTCTTACGGCAGCCAAGAAGTTTACGGTTTCGGCGATCCGACTGGGATGGTGAGCAGATCTGGGGCATACTACTTAGTGTACAGCCTCTACGAATACTGCACCATACGAATATTCCCGTGGTGGTGATGCCCACATGGTACATGGTCTACACCAGCACTGAGATTGCCGTATCGCAAGAGGCTAAGCCTTTTCTTGGCCCCCGTATTTCTCCTGGCGAGAGTCTTGGTAGTCGGAGCTGTGTGACGGTGAGCCCGCAACGCCTTGGGAATCGGATCTGCGCCGGGGCTGGAAACGCTGGTCCACGTTTTGGAGTCAGGAAACGCGGCCATTCTCCGTACGGGTCACGGAGCAACTCGGTCGCGGGAGGCGAAGCGCTGCCCAAGGCCATGCGAGGTGGCGCCAGCGGTTTTGGCCATGTTTAGTCTGTGGATCATGATTCAACGTCGTACATGAAGCTGAACCTCTGGAAGATCATCTCCTAGTGTTTCCCCCTCCGTCCACGGCGGTGAAGGATGATCACCCGACGATGTGCGATGTGAGGTTCGGCTCGGGGAGGGTTCCCTTCGGCGCGGTGAAGGGTTCTATAGCGCGGGGAGGTGTGGTATAACCTTACGACGAGCCTTCCAGCCGTTAGTCGCGGCGATATGTGGCATCGTGGCCGATATCAAGCGACAGTAGGTTATCTGCTGGCATGCCGACAGGTCGGTAGAGTTCAGAGCTCATCGAGCCCAACGCCGGCTCCCGAGTGAGCAGATGGAAGGGCGCTCGGGGCAGGAAACAGAAGGCGGTAGACGCGCGATGGAAGGCTTCTAGCGGGCTTGGGAGGCGTGTACGAAGGGTGTGGCCGTTGTCATTATCACCTTTGGTCGTTGTGGCTGTCACCCTCCCCCCCTGTGACGATGGTGAAGGGCAAAGACGGAACGGGAGCGCCAGAGACGACGACGACCTGATATCAATGGAACGCAACGAAAGTGACCCTGATCCGAGGACCGGCCGTGTGACCAGAAGCCAGTGCGGCGCTTACCAGTGCAGTGAGGTGCTCGAGCTGACCCAGCGGCGAGGCAGCTTCAGGCTAGAACAAGCTGTTGAGAAACTGCCCGACATGAAGTGGATTCGGAGATTTAGAAGATGGAAGCCGGCAAGGCAGAGTGAGAGATCCATGGATCGTCAGCAAGGCCACCAGGGGAAAGGGGAACAACCAGGGCCAGGGTACCTTACCATGTACATAGGTACCTCATGTACGTACCGACACACCCCTGACAGTAAGTTGAAACGGGACCCAAGATAGCGTCAAAGCTTGGGCAGGGCACTTTTAAGCTCAGCTCGTCGTGTGGGTTTCCGACGCAGCGGGTAGGCAGCCCACCACCTTGACGCATTCACCTTTACTTCACCTTCACCTCATCACAGCCACCAACCATCACCGTCATCGTTCTTCTCCTCGACAGGGAACCTCACTCTCGGTTATCAAGGCAGTCTGGGTTAGGTAGGCATGGCATGGCATGGCATGCTTATTTGTGTGCACTGCTCTGCTCTGCATGGCTTGCCCCTTTCTCTCTCGTTTTCGCCTTGCCAGACAGAACATGAAGAGACATACTATGTGTGTGGCCATAGAGACAGAGAGGCAGCCATCACAACCTATGCAGCACACCCTTTCGCCTCTCTGCCAATTCACCTCACCCATCCACTCAAGCAGCGACATCGTGGCTGCCATACATCGCCTTACCTGACATTACCTTACATGCTGCCGTCGTGCCTTACCTTACCTTGCCTTAGTCCACCTACCAACTGCTTAGTATTGCCCGCCCGCCTCAGTCCCTCCCGACTAATGCAGGCACAATGCTGCCAAAATGTCATCCCGCAACCTTATCCTTTGCCTAGTCACCCTTTCCACTCCTCTTCCAAATTACCTTTGCTTTACGCTGTTGCTACACTCTTGCTTTTCCTCGCTTTCAGACACGGGCTACTTTATGCCCCGTCCATCGACCCGAAATGCTTGACCCATTGTCCAATTCGAGCCAAGGCCAGCTTACCCGTTGTGGTAATCTCGCTTTCGTCTCTTCCGCGTCTAGTGGTTTCTTCACTTTATGCCTCCCCAAGTTCCTCTCGACAATATCAAATCCCAACTTCCATTTTTCGTTTCGAGTACAGCTGCTTGCTGCCTGCTACCTTACCCTGACCTATTACTTGTTGCCTGCCAGCAAGTCTCTCAGGCTCAGGCCCTGCACTCGGGTGGCTGACACGACATGTGGCTCCCGTTCGCTCTGACATGCCACCGGCAAGGTCTTGCGAAGTACACGCGCACTCTCGGGCCTCTTCTGTGACAAGCCTGGTACACCTGGGCAGCAAGTCTGCCACCCAAAACCAAAACTCCAGAGACGGGATGTCTGTCTCGACCACTCATCCATCGTGACGTCGGCTTCTTTTCTCACACCCGCGACACAGCTCTCACACGCCCTCCGTTCATGGTCTCAACTTGCCCGTACAACCGCCAGCTGAATCTCGCAACTCGTTTAAACCGGTGCAAACATTTCCCCGACCGCTTGCATATCATACTGCAAATCTATCGCGATCCGTCCGATTCATCCAAATCTGTTTCTCCTGTCTCTGCGCGGATCGACGTCCTGCCGTCTCCCAAGGAGCTCCCGGACTTGCCCATCACACCCTCCATGATGGCACCGACCTGGGATATCGTGGTCCCCTACGAAATCGCCAAGGCCCTCACCTTGTCTTTCCAACACTCAAAGTCATCTCACCTCGTTCACAGAGCAGGGCGTTACGTCCTGCCACGTCTGTCACCAAGGTCCTGGGCCAATCACCGGGATAGCCTGCGTTTCCCCCAGGGGCCTGACTAGGAGGGCTGTGTAGAAAGATCGAGACAATTCCAATTCTTTACTTCTGCCAAATAGCCTACACAGTGGTCCCCGGTCGACGCCCATCTTTTTTGCTTCCAACCCTATTCGCCCCAAACGCTGCCACGTCTGGTCTTCGTCCCGTACAACACCGGCCTCTCGGTGGTGGAAACCTGTCGACGAATGCCCGCGTCCTCAAGACGAGATGGCCGGTTTCTCGCCCATTGGACTGGCGCGTTGGACACATGACATCCCTACCGGTCTTGCCAGCCGTTTGATGATTTGATCGACTCTTGCGCAAATCATGTTGCTCAGTTCAAGGTGTCCACTCGCAGCTTCTTTCAGCCGGTAATCCTTCACCTTCAAATATGGTTTTGTCTCTTGTCGTCCGGCGGCAATCCGACCAAACAAACAGCAACTTTGCACATTTCCGGCTTTAGACTGAACCTGACAGGCGTCATTTGTCTGTTTTCCTTCGGAGGATTACCGAGCCTGATGCCTCTCCGGACAGACCGAATCGGCCGGGCGAATTATCGTTGATCACAACTCCTCCGCCCGATTATGCTTAACTGTCCCCAGACATGACAAAAACAAAGCGGGCTGGACGTTCGCCGCCATAGCGGAGCAATTTGTCAACTTGAATTCCAGGAAGACCGGTTCAGATGACCTTTCGAGTAAGGGGCAAGCTCGTGCAACGTTCATTGATCGGCCATTCCTCGGATGAGCTCGCTTGCGGTAGGAGTCTTGCCATCCGGCGGTTTCTGAGACGATGACTGGATGGGTGGTTCCTGGACAGCCGCTGCTATTTCTGGTTCCGGTCCTTGATGTGGTCTAGACTGTTACCTACTCGCAGACGTGCCGTTGGGATTGGTTTCCTCTGAACCGTCCATGTCACCTCGACTATCTCCATCTGTACTCACTCCTTTTCATCCATGACTGTTGTCCATTCGATTACACACTGGCTCAGGGGTCTGCGGGAGTTCGTCGGGTAGTTTCCTGTTGCCTTTTTCAGTTGGCGCCTACCGACCGAATACGAACACGTCAAACCCAGCAGTCTCCTGACGAGAGCGTCAAGTCTAACTCTGACGTTGAGAGCGGGCGCCAAGTCCTGCTCCCCAGAAGCAAAACTACCACCCTTTCCTGCAACCTGCGACTCTTCTTGGATCATCTACGTGAGCCCCCATCTCGCGATTTGCAAAGTAAGAGCATTTGAGCATTGTCGTGGTCAATCTCACGAAAGCGAGAACAGGAGGACTATGCTTCTTTTCCGCGGCTTCCACGCAAACGTGCAACAAGGTTCACCTGAGTGAAACGAACGCTTGTTATCCCACACTGATCGGAAAAGCGACTCTAAATCCCCAGGCGGTCCTCCGGTTTCATCCCGTTGTGCCCTCGGGATGATCATCAACTGACTAGACGCCAAAACCGGACCGGCAAACCGACCTGGTGGAGCCGGGTGCCAGTTGCGCCCGTTGCCAAGGCGGCTGCGGCTCTTGGGCTTATATCAAATTGACTCTGCAAACACAGGTATGCGTCTGGAGATGGTCTGGCCTGTAAATGGTCTGGCCTGAAGATGGATCGACGTGAGTACAGTACCCGTTAGTAACTGGAATACAGTTGCACCGCAGTCGGCGCAATCTTTACCGCTCCGAGGTCTTCAGGTGTCCCTGACTCCACATGGCGGTGCGGACGTTGTTATGATTTTCCCACACGTTGTTGTGTACTGAACGATCGTGTTCCTAGCGTATTTTCAATATCAACATCTACTGTTCGGTCATGGCGAAGTGGCTCCTGCTGCACACTTTTGCTTGCCTCTTACTTCGAATCTTCGAGTCTTCGACAGCCCATTTGACGCTAATCCACTCAGTTCAGTTCATGGAAAAGCCACTAAACAAACGACTGTCTCTATTGATGACGATGCTAGGCAAACGATAGTGGCATGCGAGCATCTTGACATCATGTGAGGGTATACGATCGATCCTCCGGCTCATTTCCAAACTACAAGTTATCAAGAGATGGGTTCGTAGGTTGAATGCCAGGCAAAATAGAGGTAAGTAACCCGCTTACGGCTTACCTTGCATCCCTTGACGAGCAGATGCTTGCACCGTGATGCTAAAGGAAGGACTCCTGGGCAGACTAAATCGACCTTTGCTAACGTATTTCACAAGTAGAACATAGCTTGTATCTATGACTATTCATTCTATATTGTGCCCACGGCTCTGACCCATCGAGCCCGCTTCCTCTGTGCTGCAAGGTAACTGCAATGCCTGGGGAGCCTAGTCACAGAGCACCTATCGTCCAGTACCTGCAGTCCCATACAGTGATTCGATTCGAGGTCTTCCTGAGCCGGCAATGAGACATTCAGCCCTGCGGTAGGGTGCTGCTGAGATGCAGTGCAAGGGGCCCGTTTACACAATGGAGTATTTCGGAAAGCGGTGCCATGCTCAACGCCAAGAACACTCGTCGGCGGAGAATGCTCCGAATTTGGACGCTCCTCGCGACCTCGGCTGGAGCTGTGTGGCCTCTGGACCAATAAAGGTGCCGTGATTCGTTAGCAAGACGGGAATCCCTTCAACGGGTCCGGCCCGGGGCCACGGACAGGGAAGGTCAGGTTGCATCCGGTTGCAGCTAGCTTCAATTAGCGCCAGAGACAGCACCATCGCTGCGCCCAGGATGATGGAGACAGGGTGATCAGAAGCAGGTGCGTTCCCATCGCATCCGCCGTCATTTTTGAGAGTGTTTTCTCTCAAACACACCCGAGAACCAGCACTGCGCGAGGCGCACTCATCATGGCGCCCCTACTGATAACATCAGCCTCATACTTTGGAACCGCACTGGTTCTTTTGCTCACTTACACAGCGTGCATCGCCATCTATCGCGTATTTCTCTCCCCGCTCGCAAAGTTCCCGGGCCCCAAAATAGCAGCTCTCTCGACGTGGTACGAGTTCTATCATGATGTCGTCCAACCCGGCAAGTTTACGACTCACATTCAAGACCTTCATCGGAGATATGGTATGTGCATACCTTCAAGGTCGCTGTTGATAGTGCGAGAATGATAAGCTGGCTGGTCTGGCCACACCTTTTCAATGCAATCGTGCCACAGTCCATCAGCAGGACAGGTAGAAAAGCTCCTGACGCAAATCAGGGCCAATCATTCGCATCTCGCCCACAGAACTGCATATAGATGATCCTTCGTATTTCGACACTCTCTACACTCGCGCCGGTCGTCGTGACAAGTATGACTTTATGGCTGGCCGATTTGGGTTCTCAACCGATAGCTTCTCGACATCTCCACACGAGTTGCATAAAATTCGCCGCAAAGCGCTAAGCCCGTTCTTCGCGGCAAACAAAATCGTCGAATTTGAATCCGTCATCAAGACGAAAGTCGATGATCTCTGCCGCAAACTTGCCGCGTCTGCCGATGGTGAGGTCGTCAAGCTTGATCGTGCTTTCGTCGCATTGACCACAGACACCATTACTCAGTACGCTTTTGGTGAGTCGTACGACCATCTCGACTCGCCCGGCTTCGAGAAGACGCTCTACGAGGCTTTCCGTACAATTCACAGCGTCGGCGCTCTTGGGCAGCAATTTTCCTCTGTTTTCAAGATATTGAATGCGCTCCCGCTCTGGTTCGTGAAAGCAACACAGCCGGAAATCATGCCCATAGTCACTTTGAGACAGGTGAGTTCAGGTATCGCTTCGTGAGGAACCGGCTCTGACAGCATACCACAGAGTATGAGAGCTCGAATCGCCGAGATCCGTGCCGGGAGCAAGGACACAGCAACAAAGATAGATCATGCCAACATCTTTTACGAAGTCATCCACAGCGACCTCCCAGACTCGGAAAAGACGGATACTCGGCTTGGAGACGAGGCACAGCTGATGGTTGCAGCAGGCCTTATCACGACTTCTTGGGCTCTCGCGGTGGCCGCATTCCACTTTTCGAGTAAGCCAGACATCCCGGCATGGATGCGGAAAGAGCTTGCTGCCGCTGGGTGGCCCAGTGGATGGCAGAAACTCGAGAAATTGCCCTTCCTGAATGCCTGTGTACTAGAATCAGTCCGACTCTCCCACGGCGTTGTGACGCGGGATCCTCGACTCGCCCCTGATACGGAATTGAAATATGGTGAATGGACCATTCCAAGAAATACACCGGTCTCGATGACTACTGTTGACGTCTTGATGAACGCCGACTTATTTCCCGAACCGACGTCATTCATCCCGGAACGCTGGATGGAGAAGCCGGAGCTCCAGCGGTACTTTGTTGCATTTGGCAAAGGGTCACGGCAATGTTTGGGCATCAAGTAAGCAAAGCTCTTTGTATAGACTAATCACATCTAACTGAATTATTAGCTTGGCGCTGGCGGAACTTCACATTGCGATCGCCCAAGTCTTTGCGCGGTTCGACTTTGAGCTGTTCGAGACAGAGGAATCAGACGTGCGAATGGCCCACGCGTGGCTCGCCCCTTACCCGAAACTGGACTCAAAAGGTGTCAGAGTGAGAGTACGGGAATATGGCATTTAGTCGCCCGCAAGACCAAGTTGATCAAAACATTGAAGACGACGAATCCGAGCAGTGGGACAAGAGCAAGTCGAGGACGATGAGTTGTCACAAAGAGCAAGTAGTCTCGCGGTAATCGGAAGGAAAGAGGATATATTTCCCGTCCAATATTGACGACTGTTTCTACCGAAATCTCAGCATGTCAGGGTGAATATTAATTTCAGCTGCTTTAGGGGATGTCAGAACCTACGTCATACTCTAATTCTCTGAGTTTTCCTGAGATAACTTACAAGGTAGCTCCCGAAGCATCAGAGCAGACAGCCTTTCCAGAAACTGCCACACACTGCCCCTGGCCATTGTCGAGAAGTCTTGTTCCGTTCGGGAGATTGGGATCAACATCTGTGCCAGCAAGGTCTTGAAGGGCTTTGCGGTCGGCTCTTTGTTGTTCTCTGCTCCCACCGCGCTGAGGAGCGGCAGCTGCGAGACCGAGAATGGCAGTAAGAACAAGAGGAATAGAGAACTTCATTGTGATAAGTTCAAAAAAAAAAAAAATGAGAAAGAATACTGAAGAAACCGAATATGAGATTGAAGAGAATCGGCCGGCCGAGAACTTAGAATAGGCTAGTATATCACACAGATGGAATGTATAAAGACAAGAACCGGAAGCTTTCTGGTTGTTGAACGCTTATTTATACGAGAGCTGACAGCTCCTGGAAATAACGATCAGTATATGTGACTTTGTTTAAGATAGGATGGCATTCGGCTTTGGCCGATGTCATGAACTTGACAGGAGGCCCCTGCCTCTCCGCGGCCAAGTTGACTCCTGTCACAGACCCGAGACAACCCCACTGGTAACGCACCTTAACAGAGGTCGTATGACAAGTAGAACTCGGCTGCGAACCCAATTAGGCTTCGAAGTATTTTTCAAAAACCAAAATCAGCTGCGACGTTTTGTCACTGGCGAAATCCCTTCGCTCGCCTTATGATCGACGCTTCATGTTTGACGCCGTAGCGAGGAGTTTCACAGACGATCAATGATCTCCAGATAATCAGGCGGAGGATCAATTGGATCAAGCTTGAATTTAAGATACAACTTATAGAGTGGATTTTGGCTTCTAGAACGTTTTGAATCCGGGGTAGCCTGATCTCTGGGCTCCTCTCTCCAATCGACATCCAATAATGCCCTGACACTCGCAACATGGCCGTCGCGAATCCCTGAGAGCGTTCGTGTCTTTGCAAAGTGCCAAAACCCCATTTTCAATGCCTGCTTTTCACCCGGAATTTAAATCTCTGGCAGAATCTCCGTAATGTTGCTCTTAGCCAGCTTGTCGGTCTCGTCCAAGACTTGAATCATTCGTTTCTTCGCAAGGGCATTGCGTTCTTCCTCAAGTTTGGCGTTGCCCATATGCTCCATGGCGATGTAAATGACGGATTCCATGAGGCGCATCGCCAAGGGGCCAGCCATTCCAACGTCATAGAATGCAGGCGTCTCGTTCACTTCTAAAAGCCACGCAGTGCCGTCCGTGTCAATGAGGAAATCGACGGCGAAGAGCTCAAAACACTTATCCACCGTTGTGAACTTATCCGCCATGGTGTGGGCTGCACCACGAAATAGCTCAGCCGAGGTGTGACAAATCTGCTCAAAGACGCTTGCTTTCCAGTCACCAGGCAGCAAGTCGTCTGGAGCCGACCAGAAGTCTCTCATCGATTGCTTGTTTATAAAAACATCTTCGTCTTGAAGGGCAGTGTTGGTCAGAGACGACTTGAGACTGGGGTTCAGCCAAGGGGGCTCATAGTCCTCCCCGGCTAACAATGCGAGCATCTCCTTGAAGACGTAGACCTTGAGACGGCCCATTGCAAGGACGTAGGCTCAAGCATGCCATTTTCTCTTTTCCATTGGCGGGATGTGAACGATGTATCTTTGAGCCACGAACTCGCGCATCTGGGCCGAGGGAGTTCTGCTTCCCTCTTTGAAGACATACTGCGGCTTCGGGGTTCTTTGAATCCCGTCCTTATGCTCCTTCAAGGCCAACTCTCCAGTTGCCGTTACGAGTGCGTCCAATGTGTCGAGCCCAGGCGTCGACAGGGTTGGATAAAAGCCTCCAGAGCTGTCGTGGGAGGTATCATTTTCCGACTTGCCATTGGCTTCAAGCATGGCTTGGTAGCTGAGATCGCTCTCGTCATCTTCGTCAATCTCGTATTCCGCGAGCTCGAGATGGCTGGCAAGCTCCTCCATCGTACTAAACAGTCGAATACCAGCACCGCAGTCAACAAGTGCCGGTTTCAAGATCCACCACTCACGCTCTGAGGCTGGTTTGTCCTCGTTGTCTTCCAGTGAGGACAAAAGCGTAAGGTCGTCCGCCGCAGTCAAAGCATCGTCGACATATTCGGCATAGTCAAGAGACAACCGGACTGTCAGCGGGACACACTTTTTGAGAATGCTTTCCGGTCTCTTTGCCGTCCAGAAGTCAACGACTCTGGCGAGATAGTCCTTCCGAGCAAGCGCATCGCTGTTCGGGTAAGCGTTGATGAGAGCCTTTTCAGCAGTGTTCAGAGCGGCGAAGTTGCGGTTGAGGGCCCACCCATCGCAGAACTGAAAGACTGTTGAAGCGTCCGAAGGAAAGCCGTCAAAATCGTCGATGAGTATGGCATCGGGCACATGGTTTCGGATGAAAGACTTTATGTGTTCCCCCAGTCAAGGGGCTGCCGGCTGGATATAAACGTGCATTTCGTGAGAGAATGGCGTCGCAGTAAGGCTGACACTTTCATCGAAAGTAGCTGTCTATCTCAGGTGGTAGTGATGCTTGCCGAGGGATTGTGTAATGGACGGCTCGAGATTCCATATGACTGGCTGGCGATTGTGGTATCACAGGCAGCTCCCGAAGCTGCAAACAATAGTTAATCATCAGGGCAGAAGAGGTTTCGGTCTGAGATGGAGGGATCACCGAATAAATATAATTCGAGCAGTCACTCATCCAATTGTAAGCCCGGCTAGGGCGGTTTGATGATCGAGAGGATTGTTTGCTGTTGGAGTGGCCAAGATGTGTGCCAAGCTGAATTGCTGGATACCTATTACCTAACAAACCTGGAATCTTCACGTTCATTATTTCCATTAGACATTTCTCACCAAATAAACGTAATTCATATCGATGATACATCGAATGACATGACCACAATTTCGATCCCAACGCGATGACCTGCCATTGTGCTGACTTGACCCTTGAAGTTGCCGTTGCATTCAGACCCAAAAGATGCAGAATCCGATGCATATGCGTGTTTGAAGCCAAGGAAGAAAATCAATTACGTTTCGATAACCAATTCGAGATCAAATAGATCAAATCACCGGCACCAACGATTAGAAGCGACGTTAGGCTACCGTTCTCTCTTCATGCCCTATCGTTGCTTTTGCACGCAATGACAATACTTCCGGGTCTAGAGACCAGCATTTGCTGGATGGGTAGAGAAATCCGAATCCGAGGCTGGAGATTGTCGGGTTCATGAATAATTCCCTCTTCTGCTCTGTTGAAGGTAGAGCAGGGTGACTTTCAGTGTTGAGCATTTGGCAGGGTCTGGCGGCCAATGGTCTGTTCAGTCACTCTCTGCGAGGTTTTGCTGCCGCCAAAACTAAGTTCGCGTCCAGAACACTGAAGTCGGGTTGGGATGTTCAATAGCGCGTCGTGACGGAAGAGCTGATGCCAGGGCAACGCTGCACGCTGCATCAGGCAAAGTTGGGCGGGTAGCTGCCAATCGGGCGTCAGCCATCGACTTGGGAGCCGGTATTTTGGCACAGACATGTGCTAGAAATTGGCCGATTGACAGGTCCTCTGTTAAAGCTGTACAGGCTGCGGCTGCTTCACCGAGGTGAGACCAGCAGAGGCTTGGTGGGGCCGCGGTGAGCCGTCACACCTGGGCAGGTGCCCGACTAACAGCGACCTGGGGATCCTTGACCGCTAACTTCCATTGTAAGGCAGTTGGGGCAGCTGCTGGGCTGATCCCTCCACCGCCGTTTCTCCCCACCATCAACACAACAAATGCGATTCCTGCAATCGGCGTCAATTCAATGCGACACGCGCCTGCTAAAACCACCCACCCCCCTTTTTTCTTCGACGACTTCGGCCAAGACAAGATTCAACTCTGATCTCACGAAACCGCCTTCACGCAGCAAAATGTCGTCATGGCGACTCTGCCGCCCAATTCTCTGCTTGCCCGATCCCGGCAACCGCGCGCCGTCCCGTCAGCAAAGGCTTCGGGCGCATCTGTGACCACCTCTGTAGCTCCGCCGCCGCCCATTGCTACCTCCAATGTCAATCTGTTCCTCACCAATCTTCGTCTTCTCGACTTTCCTTCCTACCCTGATTGGCCCGACTTCGACGCCCAAACTTCCACTGTGCAGAAGAAGCGCATCCAGTGCGTAGAATGGACGCTTTACCAGCTATTCGTGCTCTGGGACCCGGAAGAGGCGCGAAATGTACGTCCACAGCCGCCCTCCTTTGAACCTTACTGACCCTCTATGCTGCAGAAGCTTCAGCCCTTCTTCCCTCCTCGAGACCATGTCCAATCCTTGAATCTGCGTGCCGCCCTCTTACGAAGCCTCGAGCAGGCCAAAAAGACCGGAGTTCTTGGCCGCGATGCCGTCGTACGCAAGACAATGTTGGATGAGTGCAGAGGTGAACGGCTAGAAGAGGTCCTTGCTGTCTTTTCCTCGGCTGTCCTCAAAAAGATGGTTGCAGAAGTTGCCGAAGCTGAGGGAGAATACCCCGCTGTTGCTCAACAACTGGCACTGGAAAATCGTGGATACAGCGCTGAACGCGCTGAGCTGGTGACACTGGCCCTTGCTCATAAGGTATCCATTAGACATGCGATGCGAAGAAAGGATGAAGCGAGGCAACAATATCGTCGCCTCGCCGAGCTGCTGCATCTCAAGGAACGGAACATTGCGCACCGGAAAGAGCAGATCAGGGCCGCACAAGAGCAGTCGAAACATAAAGACATCTCGGACGATGTGAAGCTGGATACCTGGAGAACGGTCCGCAACAACTGGGCTGGAAACGAACAGTGGATGGAGACCTTGCTTTACGGTGATGCAAATGCGCGAAAAGATGGCGTATTGACAGCACCTTTCGATCGAGTTTGGAGGCGTCTGCAGTCCGGTCGCCTTGCCGAGCTGGAAGACCACGGGAAAGGTCTGCTAGAGCAACTCGACGACCGGGTGAAAACCCAAAAGGAGAGATTAGCGAAATGGCAGCATTTCCGACAAAACATGTTTGGCGACCAGCCACTAGCTCCTACTCCCTCGACTTCCCGCCCAGCAAAACCTAAACGAGGAATCGATCTCCGTTTCGACAAGCACGAGAGCCTCCGCCTTGGACGAATGAGCCCAAGAAAGCAGCTTGCGAGAAGGACACCCCATTTGATCTCGGACTATGCAGATTTACTCGACGGATGCGAAAGGGATCTGGCCCAGGTGGGCGCTCAACCACTGATCAACTTCACCGAAATGTTCGGGCCGCCACGATCCCATCGCCTAGGCCAACCAGAGCGGCCCGAAACAATTTCGGGCGCGAGAGAGAGTCTCGGGGAGGAAACAATATCCGAGCTGAGCGAGCTGGAGGACGATGGCCACGTTTTGCAACATGCTCCGCGGCGGCCCTCGACACACGATGTAGCACCGCCGTCACGACGGCTTGGGCGACCGTCTCTCCAGCTCTCGGAAGAGGCCAAACGGCATGCCGAATTACCGCGGCCGCTTCCAAGCCCTCCAGTGCTCCCCCCGGACACACACGACGAGCTATCTATACCCCCACCGACTCCGCCACTACCAGAGGAGGATGAACTCATCCAAAAGATTCCAAGCCGATCCCCTAGTCCTCTACCGTTAGCGGCGGAACAACCAGTTATTTCTTTTGACAGTGAAGAAGACATACCTGAACCAGAACCCCCGAAATCACCCACACAGGAATTGGCAGACCAAATTCTTGACGACATAAACAATGCTTCTCCTTCTCCCATCAAACGTCCGAAACCTAGACACACGTTATCTCTTGCGGAACGAACCAGGCTGTCCATGGCGCGGTCTTCACGTGGGGTACGGTATGATCCGGATGATGACGAGGATGAAACCTTGTCCTTACGACCTCTATCAACACCCAGCAAACACAATGAAGACCTTACGATCAACATTACAGACGAAGACGATTTAATGTCTCGTACACGACGAAGCATGGCAGGTTTTGAGGCTGCCCGCCAGAAGGCACAGCTGGATCGACAAAGGTCACTGAAGAAATCTCGGGCGCGGGCAAGGACGGAAGGCAGCCAATTCCCTGCCGTTGAAGAGGAGACGATAGAATTGGACCCGGACGCGTCCATCCTCGCAGAAGAGTTGATGGCCAGGGAGGATATGGAGGCGGTTTTTAGGAGTCGGCCAAGGATCAAGACCAGCCCAGCTCCCTCACCTTCGAGAAGACCTCTCGAGGCCGAAGATGTATAGTGACTTCGACATGTTTCATCATGACCCATACATAATACATTTGAGCTTCTGTATTGAGAAAGCTCTATGGTTGCTAAATGTTGTACACTCCAAGGCTGCTTGGGCAATTCCGTTTCTTCTCAACTCATGGGCCAGGCCATTTTACAGCTTCCAAGATTTACCAGCCCTGGTTTGTCAGCTCCTGTACTCGACGCACTGTCGCGACGAAACCCTCCTTATATCGCTTTATCGATCTCTCCCTCCTAAGCCTCTTGCGTCTCATTCCTGGACGCTCATGAAACTTCTGCCCGTGCCAAAGGGACTTGATCCTGTTCCTCTTGGTTGAGACGTCGAGGGCCTTCATTGCGGCGGAAAAGTCGCGGGAGCCGGTGACGTGGATTGTGCGGCCTGTTTGCGGGCGAGTTCGGAGCTCGATCTCTTGCTGACCAGCGGCGTGGTGCTTCATCATGAAGTCGTCGGAGTCCATGGCGATGAGTTGAGAGATATCGAAGTTTGAGGAAGCGGCATCGTACGCGAAAGGAGTGTGGGGCTTCTTTTTGGAGGCTGCTGTCGGGGAGGATGATGTCGAGGAGGCCGTCGTCGATGATTGGGGGTTCTCTGCGAGGGAACCTTTCACACCGACCAGAGACTCGTTGTTGAACAAAGTGCGGGATGTCGAGAAAGTACGTGGCTGTAGCCATAGAGGCTGGCTGGCCAGCTGTGATGATCGTAGCGAAGTGTTGCGGAGGGAGCATGAGGTGAGCAGTCTCCTGCTCAAAAGCCCGATTTCGGACGCCCTGCAGAAGTAAGGATTAGTGAATGTTTGATCAATGGCACGAATCCGTGGCCCTACATGGCGATTAGACGCTCTTCCAAGCGGGAGAGCACACTGCTGGAGGCTGGCGTGGGTTGCGCAGAATGGCAAAATGTCACCACCGACGAGCTCGACCGCGAAGATTTCCTCGAAAATGCGAAAGTTGCTGAGGTACGTACCGGACCTCCCGCAGTGCCCGCCGCTCGGACAGGAGCTCACTCGGATAAGCGTGTCGCCGTACTCCCGCCCACCCCACATGTTGGACCAATCAGAGACCAGTCGCGAGACCAAGCCTGCTTCGCGTTGGCCTCGCGCCGAATTTTGAATGTTCGACCCAGAGCTTCTGGAGCTCAAGTCGCCAGTGTCGCCCTCGTCTTCGTTTCCGTGCTCGACCTGACCCCCCCTCCGCCTTCACCATACTCTGCGCCTGCCGCCCGACCTTACGGATAGATCAAGTCCTAGCAATCTCTACCTGCAGCCGGCTTCGATCGCGACACGAGGTAGCAGCGACTATTACCATACCCTCGAATTACTTGCGGATTGCGGATTGACACACCGACCGAGCGACATTCAATTAGCAACCACTCGCATTGCATCGTCATGTCGTACAACCCGTACGGAGGTATGCATTCGTAGCTCTCGGATTCACGATTGCACTCACTCAATCCCTCAGCAGGAAACCCTTACGGGCCTCCCCCGAGCTATGGCGGCTTCCCGGTATCCAACGCCGCGCCTGGCATGGCTCCTCCACCTGGTCTAGGTTTGGAATACCAAGCTGCGCCATCGAGTTCCTACGCTGACCGATATTCAGGCCCTCCGCCAGGCATGTCTTCCGCTCCGGGAATGGCACCACCTCCCGGTGTCCAGCAATCCAACAACGCACAAGCTAACCGACAAAGCGGCCTGCCGCCTAACTTCCAAGCTCCCGCGAACCTCCCCAACATCAACTTCAGCGCACCCGTCATCCGTCTGGGAACCATAGGCGCTAAGCCAGGTGCCCCTGAATCGGGAAGGAAGGACAGCAATACCCCAAGCGGTGGAAGACAAGGACTTGGTATGGACCGTGGCTTTGACCAGTCAAGAGCCGCTGCTCGAGAGCACATGCAATCGCTCGTCCCTCCGACCAGCGAAGAGAAGTTGCGCACATTATTTGTTCACAAGATTCCAGACGGAGTTGGTGGCGACGAAGGTATCGAGAGAATCTTGAATGCCGTTGGCAAGCTCCGGAGATGGGATGCCGCAACATCAGTTCTGTCTGATGGAAAAGGCGCCAAATTTGGCTTTGCTCAATACGAAGACGCCGACTGCTTTTCGACGGCCGCCGATCTGTTGCAGGACACCGAAGTTCCTCTCAAACGCCAGAGCCCAGCGGAAGCGCCATCTGCAGATGACGACAAGTTCGAAGGAGTCGAAATGGTAAAGCTCCAGGTTACGGTCGACCCTAACTCTCTGAAGTACATCGAATCCTACAAAGAGGGCAGAGGTGATGACAGCGGTGCCGATTCAAGGACTCAGGCTGCGAAAGACGCCCTGCGGCACGTGATTCGAGACCTCGTCTACCCAAAGACGGCAACGAACATCGATGGCGAAGGTGATGTTGCTATGGGCAACTCCGGTGAAAATGTCGAGGTTGTCAATATTCCTCTAGCTCAAGATGACGAACTTGCAGACATTCCCGCTGAGATGCGGGAGGTTGTCGCCGCAGAGATCGCTGCGTTCCGAGAGCGTAGCAACAAGCGGGACATGGAGCGTCTGAAGCGCGAAGAGGAGATGGAAGAAATGGAACGAAACCGCAATGGCCCTTCCCGTCCATCAAGACTGGACTCACCACCTCCATCCAACTCGAATAACATTCCTGTCGGGCCCCGTGGTGTCCCCAATGCTCCTTCTGGCCCCAGGGGTCAGAATGGCACCCGGACAACTTCTTTCGTCAACGGTGGCATCTCCAACACCGAGTTCTCAATTAACCGCGAGGACGAGGACACGGACGCTGATGACGAAGAGCTGTATCAGCGAGAACTGTCTAAGCAAAAATCCGAAGACGAAAAGATGTATCTCGAAGCCGAGCGCAAGTGGGTCAACAGAGAGCGGTCAAGAGCTGCAGCTCTGGAGCGTGAAAAGGAGCGCGAGCTTCAAGAAGAGGAGAGCTTGGAGAGGCGGGTGCAGGAGCAACTCGAAAGAGAGAAAGCCTGGGATGACGAGAGAGAAGCGTCTCGGAAGAACCATCTTTACTACCGTGACCATGCTGCATGGGTTAAAAAACGGCAGATCGAGAGAGCCGACGAACAGGCAAGAGACGAGGCGGATCGGAAAGCGGAGGAGGACGAGCAACGCAGAGAAGCTGCCGATATGGAGAAGGCGCGTGGTATGGCCGACTCATTCCTCGATCAGCAGGCCCAGGAGATGGAGCAACGCCAGCAAGCTACTGTTTCCGCTCCTGCGCCCTTCAAGTTGTCTCTTGGCGCTGCTGCTCAACGTTCTCAAGCCCAGCGTGCCGCACCGCAGCGGCGCACTGTTGCTGAAGTGGAAGGCCTCCTTGATGATGAAGAGCAAGACAGCACGGCCAAGAGGCAGCTGATTCCCATCCAGTTCGAACCCACTACTGCGGCGGATAAGATGACAGAGGAAGAGATCAGCAAGGCGGTTCGTGCACTCGCACAGGAGATCCCGTCCGAGAAGGAGGGATTGTGGAATTGGGCGGTGCAGTGGGACTACTTGGACGATGCGATCATCCGCGAGAAGCTTCGACCGTTTGTCGAGAAGAAGATTGTCGAGTATCTCGGCGTCCAGGAAGAGCTTTTGGTCGAGGTGGTGGAGGAGCATCTACGGAAGCACGCCAAACCTTCAGATCTGGTCGAAGAGCTTGTCCCAGTACGTGCATTATCCCCGTGTTTCCAGAATATTTCAGCTAACTTGACTAATAGGCTTTGGATGATGAGGCGGAGGATATGGTCAAGAAGCTGTGGCGTATGGTCATCTTCTTCACGGAGAGCGAGAAACGGGGATACCCAGCATAGTGTAGGCAAGCCCGCCATGATGTATTATACCAACCTTTGGGGGGCAGCATTAAACAGAATCGGTCCTGCTTCTCTAATCTTGGGCAGACTCGGCAATGACACGGCGTGTCGACCTCTGAAACTAAAAGTGAGCGAAAATACCGTGGCTCTGCATCCCGCATTTGCAGAGATCATGGAGCTTACTCTGCTCATCCAGATGCATGTCTTTTCGCCGCTGGATCAACAGCAGTCGAGGCCAGATTTCTTCGTATGGAGACGAGATAGGGCAACTGAGTTATCCTTTACCAACACCGCCATTGACGAGTGCAGATACTTAGTAGTACACTGTGAGTTTGTAATGCCTGCCCGCACTTCGTTTCGATTGTTGCTGCTCACTTTTCATCCCGTAGCGACGAATTGCAGCTCAAATGTACAATTAAAGACCAAACCGCCTCGACCGTTGGGCTGTTGTCGATGGTGCGGATGTCTCCCTCGGCTCCATTCGGAGTAGGCGACGGAAGCGAGAGATTCGTATCACGGTATCGTGGGGGAGCCATTCCATAGCGGGTCTTTGGCTGGTCAGCCTGGAGATCACTCAGCCCACGAAGCAGGGGTTGGTTCTTCTCCTCGGCTCACGGCACTGGCAGAAAGCTTCGCATCCAATATCCGTTACTCAATGATGTCACAAGGCGAAGACATGGGGTTGTCAGCTCAGCTGAGTGCATCGATTAGTGCAGCAAGCGTGATTTCGAAATGCCTTGCGCTGCGGTCTTTTGCTTTCGTCGCAAGGCTCTCAGGACGAACGGACATTTCGTCCGACAAGATGAATGGTTTGTCTTTCTAAGTTTCTCTCTCTTGTCAGAAATCCACACACCGGGATCGTCGCTCTTAATGCATCCTACGAATAGTATCCGTCGATGGATACAGTGGACTGTGGGGGGGGGGCCCCCCCGGGGGGGGGGGGGGGGGGGGGGGGGGGGGGGGGGGGGGGGGGGGGGGGGGGGGGGGGGGGGGGGGGGGGGGGGGGGGGGGGGGGGGGGGGGGGCGGGGGGGGGGG
>JAKMXC010000851.1:0-18945 GCA_025328345.1 Colletotrichum sp. SAR11_59
AAAATTAATATAGCTCTTATAGACCTTAGCTATAAGAATAAACTATTCTAATAAGAAGAACTATAATAAATAGCCTTCTAGAAAATTAAAAACCTTATTACTAGTAAACTTATCCTCCTTATCCTAGACCTAACGAAATAATTTGAAATAAAACTAGACGTATTTAATTATACTATTAAAGTATAATTATCCTAATAAAACTTAAAAAGATACTTATATCCTTACGCTTTCTTCTCTAAAAAACTTAAAAGACTTAAACTTAACTATAAGATCTATAATAAAGAACTTATAGTAATTATTAAAGCTTTTAAAGAATAGTAATTTAAACTCTTAGGAACCTTCTATAAAGTACTTATATATTTAAACTATAAAAACCTTATATACTTCATAACCTCAAAAGTATTAGAAAAATAATAAGTATAATAATTAGAATTCCTATTAAGATTTAACTTCTAGATTATTTATAGAAAAGGATTAGATAATAGTAAAGCTAATACCTTTAATTAAAAACTAAACTATAATATCCTAATACCTAAAGAAACCTAAGTAATTCTAAAAAAAGATAGCTATAAAGACCTAATACTAGCTATTAAACTCTTAATAATAGCTAGACGATCTAATACTAGCCCTCCTAGTAAACTAGATAATAAAGCAATTATAGAGTTTTATACTCGCTCTATATATAGTTACTAAAGAATTATAAAAACCTAGAAATAACTATAATAATAGTATAGAGAAAAGGTTACTAGAGAACGTATAATAAAAATAATTAAGGATTATAAGGTCTACTTTAAAAGTAAACCTACTTAATACTAACTTTATAGTATACTATAACCTTTACTTATACTATAAACCGCTTAGTAATCTATATTACTTAACTTTATTATTAAACTACTAAAGTCTTAAGAACCTCTTATAGGAGTATACTATAATAGCGTTCTTATTATTATAAACTAATTTATAAAATATACCTACTTTATCTTATATAAAGAAGTAAGTAATACTAAAGAATATGCCTATATATTCCTTAAGTATATTATTACTAACTATAGAATACTTAAAGAAATTATATTAAATAAAGATAAAATCTTTACTTCTAACTTTTAGAAGTTAATTATATTATAACTTAGTATTAAATAATTAATATCTACTATATTCTACCTATAGACTAATAGATAAATAGAATAAATTAACTAAACTTTTAAAATTTATCTCTATATCTATATTAATTATAACTAAGATAACTAAGTAGTACTACTACTAATAGTTTAGTTTGCTTATAATAGCGTAGTAGGAGAGAGTATTAAGGAATCCCCTTTCTACTTTAACTATAGATTTAAGCTAATAGTATATAGGGAACCTTAACTAAGCTTAAATATAGTTAAAGCTATCGCTTTAGTATATAAAATTAAAAATATCTAAGACTATATATATAAAGAACTTAAATTTATATGATAATAAATAGTATGTTTTAGTAATAAACGAAGGATTAAGAGATTAACTTTAAAAGAGGGAGATAGTACCTATTTTATATAGCGAAATATTAAAATAAAACGACTAAATAATAAACTAAACTTTAAAAAACTTAGACTTTTTAAAATCCTCTAAAAAATTTCACTAGTTAACTATAAACTTAACCTACTTAATATAATGAAATATTTCCTAATATTTTATATCTTATTACTTAAACTAGTACTATAAGGATTATAGATGAATAACTTTATTATTATAGAAGATAATAAACTAAAGTATAAAGTTAAATAAATTATTAACTACTTTAAGGAACTAAAAGGTTATTAATACCTCATTAAATAGAAAGAGTATAGTTATAAAGATAATATATAAGAACTAGCTAAGAATATTATTAATATAAAAGATAAACTTATAACTTACTAGTAATAATACTAAGAACGAAAAATAACGCTAATAGTATTAGTAGTATCACCTCTAATAAATACTAATAGCTACTTATATATTAGACGCCTATATAAGTATATTAGACTACTAATAGAAGTAGATAGACTATAATAAGGAAAACTATTTATTTGCCTAAAAATACTAGAAAATAACTAAAAACCCCTAGAAGATATTAATTATAAATCTCTTAATAAGAGACTAAGATCTATAAACTTCTTACTAATACTAAAACTTACTTAATTTAGATTATTCTTAATACCTTAAAACTAAAGATTATTAATAATACTACTTTTATAAGTATCTAACGTAAGAAGAACGTTATCCTTATCTAACTCTTATATCTTTTAAGAGAATATCTCTATATAACGCTCTTTTACTTTCTTTTAGATTATATAAATCTATAATAAATAACTAGCTACTTTAGCTACTTTAGCTTAGATTTATACTAATTTCTTATAAAGATCTAGTAGTATATTACTAGCCTACTCTTCTTTCTCTTCTTATTCTTAATACTAATTACTTAGCTTTTTTACTATAAACTAGTTAGTATAAGTATACTATAGAAATATAATAAAACCTATAACTTAATATAACTATTAGACTATTATAAAGATACTTTAAGTTTTTATAACTTTAATAAGTTTTTATACTTTCTATTATTTAATATATATACTTTACGTAAAAGTAGTAAGTATAAGGTATAATATTATTAGACCTAAAACGATAGAAAATATCTTTATAAGTAGAATAAAGTGCTAACTTAGATTATTTTAATTTTTAGATGTAACCTAATATAGTATTAGTATTATAGGTAAATTAGAAAGTATAATTAATAGATCTCTAACCTAAGACTAATAACCTACTTATATTAGGTCTTAAGGGTAAAACCTTTAGAGAGGGGACCTAATATTATAACTTATAAATAAGGATAATAGCTAAACGACCTACTTAGGCGTTAAGTAGCTATAATAAGGTATTTATACTATAGGAATATAGGGATAATAGGGACTTACTTAGAAATAGAAGAACTATAGTATAAGTTATATAATAATAAGATAAGAGATTAAATCTATATACTAATAATATAGAAGCTATCCTTAGTATATATAGGTTCTATATAATTAAAGAATAGCCCTTATTAGGATTAAGAATAGTAATAAGATATAGAGTACTATTTAGACTTATATATAGTATAACTTAAGCTTAGTTTATAGTTAGACTCCTATAGCTCTTTAGTAATTAACTTTAGTATTTATCTTTATAGATACTCTTAGTTTACCTTTACTACGAATTACTTATTGAAGTCTAAGACTGATCACCTTAGCCTTAGAAGACCTAATTTACTATAGCCTATAAACTACGACCTAGACCACGACCCTAGTGTACTGTTATTACGTGTTAATCCCTAGCTTCTGTTAGCAGACCCTACTATTGGATAGCTGACCGTAATATAAATATCTTCTTATAGTTAGTTACTATTACTAAGATAGTAAAGATATTAAGGGTAAGCTTACTAAGCGTTAGGAAGGTCTACTAATATAAAATCTACTACTAGATAGGATTATTAATAGGCTAAGTAACTAAGAGGGTAAAATACTTCTCTAACTTATTAATCCTATTAATAGTAGTATTATAAAGGCTACTATCTAACTATTAACTATAATTAAAGTCTTTAGGCCTTAGAGGTACTATAATTAACGTAAATAGCCTTTATAAAGGCTCTTAATAGGCTAGTCTATTAGTACTAGTAACTATCTTAGTATACTATTACTCCTAGTACTCTTAAAGACCTTCTTTAGCAGTTTAAAGCTACCTATAAGTCTCTTATATGTTCTAACGCTTTTTAAGCTATTACAAACCTCTACTAAGGTATAATATTATAGTAGTAGTATAGAGGGGAGACTCTCTAAGTTTTTTATAGTAGTTATTAAGTACTTACTAGCTATTAATAATTAATAGGCGTATAAATATATAAGAATTAAAGTTAGTAGCCTAAGGGGGGTATAGTAATATAGTAATATATTTAGACTATAAATAAGTAAGGATACTATTAATTAATAAGGTCTATAAGATTAACGCTTAGCTAGATTAATATAATACCTTTATTAATTAAGATTACTATAATAAGAGACTTTAGAATACTTATATAGCTATAAGATTAATCTCTTCTTAGGTAGAGGTATTATAGAGCTTATATTAGTCCTTAAGTTAATCTAAGAAATATTTAAAGTTTACTAAGATCTCCTAGAGTTAACTATACTTATTACTTTTACTTTAGCTTTTATATCGCTTAGTCTATAAGTAGAGAAGCTTAAGTATCTTATTTAACTTAGTAAAGACTTACTAATCCTTATTAGTTAAGATATCCTTATTAGGGATATAATTATCCTCATTCTTAAAACCTAAGGAGTAGTATATATAGCTAGTAATCTAGCTATATTTAAGTAGGGCGTAGTAGATCATATTATACGTTAAGTTCTATTAAGTAGTATTGCTTAATATTAGATTTAGCTCTTATAATAACTCCTCCTATAGAGTAAAGGTATACTTATTATTATTAGCCTTATTACTAATAGATAAGAAAGCCTCTAAGCGTTATAGTAATAATCTAATATACTTAACGATATTCTAAAGCTTACTAATAGGTCTCCTAATCCTCTAATAGGCTAGGTCCTCTTAGATCTTACTAGTATTAATAAGATAGTTAGACTCTTGCTTAAATACCTCCTCATTAACCTTATAAATAATAGTATAACTAATAAAGTTGAGGATATAGCTATAATATTAAATTTAATAATACTAGGCGTTTATTTCTATATATAACTATAAAATAGATAGATATAGAGCCTTAATATAAGTACTATTAGTATTAGTATTATTAGAGACTATAATACTAATTTTATTAAGTAAGTATTAGTCTCTCATAACTATATATATTATAATAGTAATATTCTCGCTAGTATAGGTATTAGGCTAGCAATAGAGACCTAAGAAGTACTATATCTATTTACCTAACTTATTAATAAAGTAGCTAAAGATAGTAATAATAGCGTATTAATTAGGGGAGGTCTATAGGTTAAATAATATATAAACCTTTATAAGAGCTTTCTATATCTCTTACTTAATCTATTGCTTCTTAGAGATATAGAGTTATTAAAGTTAATCTCTCTAACTAGTCTTTAACTAATATATCTAGGCGTTAACGTTATAATTAAATAGGGTAAGCATATACTATATATACTAATTGCTAAACGTTATAAGAAGGTTACTAATATTAATAAAGAAGTTTATAGCTAGCTCTTTAATCTATATAGTCTTCTGCTTAGGTATAGTAATAGGAAGAGATTAGTAGCGCTTAGATAGAGTACTAAAGTTATTAGGATTATTAGTAAATATATCGCTAACTTTATAGGTATCTTAGAAGATAGAGTAATTATACTTAAGGTACTAAGTAGGACTAAAAGTAGTAGTAGCGTTATATAGTTAATTAAGAATCCTTACCTTATTATAGCGTTAGTAAACTTAGTAAGTACCCCCTCTTATACTATTAAGTATAATCTTAAAGATAAATATACCCTTATTAGTAATCTAAGAAGTATAACCTTAACTCCCCTTTTTTAAGATAGTATTAATGTTAACAAACTACTAGCCCTTCTATATAGCGTAAAGTAAGGCTTTAAGAGTATTATATATAGCTAGGTTAATAGTTAACATATTACTAGTAGCAGTAAATAATATATAAATCTAAGTAGTAATCCTATAAGGAGATAATACCTCACGCCTAATAAAGTAATTAATATGTTAATTATAGGCTAGTAGAGGTATCTTAGCGATAAGTAAGAAGTTAAAAAAGATATTAAGAGGTATATATAGGTAGGATTTCAAGGCGTAGTAGTAGTAGCAGCAGTAGTAGTACTAGTAGTAATATTAAAAAAGGGTTATTTTTAAGGGCTAGCGAAGGGGTTAAAAACAGGCTCTTTTTAAGCCTTAGTAAGGGAGCTAAAAACGTATTAATTAAGCTTATTAGCTAAAAGCGCGTTTTAGCTTTATAGTAGTATATATTAAAAAAAAAATAGGCGTTATAAGGTACTTATTAGATAAAAATTATCTTACTAGTATCTATTAGTACTTATATAGTTAAGTAGTATAATTCCTAACTCTATTTAATAAAATATAAAGTTATAGGTTTAAATCCTACTATAGGTCTTTATATTACTAATAGTGAATTTCTTTAGGTATAGTTAGTAATATATATTTTTATTTTTTTTAAAAAAATCTTTTAAAAATTCTAATTAGTCTAGAGACTAGATTTACCTTATTCTAGTGAACGTTAGCTTAATTAAGTCTATCAAGCCGATAGCGCTATTAGCTTGATTGATTGAATCTCTGAATAGCCTCAATTTGATTAGTTGATTGATTGATTGATTGATTCGTCTTGGATGGTATGCTGCGCTGCCCACCACAGGTTGTGTCCGTCCACTGGATCTTCCCAACGCTGGCTCTTGTTCCAATTGGCTACGCTGTCAATGAATTCGACCACGTCTTAGCCGGTTACCTCACCGACTGCTACGAGACCTACGCAGCTAGCGGGTTCGCGGCTCTAGCACTTACACGGTCACTATGCTGCGCCACATTCCCACTGTTTGGTCGCATCATGTTTGACTCTCTCGACTTCAACATTGCTACGACCATATTTGCTGGCTTAGCTACTGTGATCTGCGTGGTCCCTCCGTTAATGATCAAGTATGGAGGATGGCTGCGGAGTAGGAGTCCGTTGGCAGCCAAGTAAGGGTTGATTGTGGTATTACTGCGCCAGGGTAAACTTCATGCCCTCAGGCTTGCCGATAGAATTCATGACATGAAAAGTAAAAGTTTGTTAATGATTAATCATACACGCATTTTACCAGTTTCTCACTTCCTTACTTAACAGTCGTCATTGCTCGAAACCACTGAATCACGAAATCTTGAGGTTCTCAAGACTATGAAGATTTCAGGAAACATCAAGGGTCAGGATCGTAACCAAGACCACGACTGTATCACGCTCGAAATTCTTGAAGTGGGCTTCTCATCAGCCTTTTCACATTTGTGAATCAGGGTTCCTTACTACAGATTCGAACACGGCATCTTTCAACTTTTGCAAGTTCTGCGAGACATTTGTCGTGCGGCGTAGAGTTCGAAGAGTTGGTTCAATGAATGCACTGGAAATTCTGCTGACACCATGCAAACGACGACACTTGCTGTCACCTTCAAAATGTGGCCCGGAAGCAAGCCGGCTTTAATGAATACACGTATTCGAGATGTGGGCGATTTCTAAAGCGAGTATGATTGGCTCGGTACTCACCGAATACACGTATTGATGGCTCAGCCGTGGCTATGGCGGTTATTTTCTGATACCGAGACTTTTACAAAAAGGCTATCTACCAGAAAGTCTCCTTTCTCGTGACTCCTAATGTCCAACAAGCGCGTCCCAGTTACGAAGCGACCCTCACATCGACTTGTGCATTTCCAGGACCACGCCCGCCACGACTTCAATCCTCCCCGCAACGCTAAGAACTTTCAGCGCCGGCCATGAATGATCAAACCACGTATCGACGCTCCCACAAAAAATCTCGCAATGGGTGTGCCGAGTGCAAACGACGTCACATGAAGGTATGCTCAGGCATCGTGCTTGATACACGGCCCAACTCCATGCTGACGGAACGGCTCTAGTGTGACGAGACCTGGCCCAGATGCGCCAACTGCGTTACTGTGGGCCGCAGATGTGTTTTCCCATTATCTGCTGATCCGGACTTGTTGAACACGCCGATGAGACCGGACGAAAACATTGCTGGCTCATCCGGAGTGACAACGCCGAATGCCGATACGAATTCCGGGTCATCATCAGGACGGAGCCCTGCGGTCATTTCAGCCCCGGACCTTACCCACCTCACGAGCGGAGACAACGTTTCCGGCCCGCTAGAGTCGGACGTAGCAATCAACATGGTCCACATGAAGTTGTTGATTCACTTCTCTCTCCGCATGGCCATCCCAGAACTTGATGAGCATCTCATTGAGCTGGGCACGCGCTTAACCGTGAGGACTGGTGCTGAGGTGCCATATCTTCTCCACGAAGCGCTCTCATTATCTGCACGCCATCTTTCAATGACAGCATCGGAGAAAAGTTCCGAATACCTCAATCTCGCTGTACAGTTACAGAACCGCGCTATAATGCTGTTTAACTCCGAAAAGGTTCGCGTTGACGAAACGACATGCGTCCCAATGATACTCTTCTCCTCCATCCTTGGCCGCCACCTTTGCATGGACGCTCTCGCATTTCGAAGTCCAGACTTGGGTCCGTTCTTGGACTGCTACGTCAACTTCGTTCGGGTCCACAGAGGGGTCAAAGTCATAGTTAACCGAGGCTGGCCATTACTCAAAGACTCAGAGCTCTGCCCCTTAGTTGCTTGGGGCATGGGGCTTGGCCGCTTGAGAAGCCGAGGACACGACTGCGACGATATCCTTAGGCTCTTGGATTCCTACGAGGATATATCTTCCGCCTGTTTGGAAGCATGTCACAGAGCTATCGAGTTCGTTCAGATTGCCGTGGATGATTTGCAAGTTCGGATGTTTACTCGAGGTAAACACCTGTACCAAATCGTGTGGTTCCAGAGGCGTTCTCTGAGATGCTGGTACAACGAAAGCCTGTAGCGATCGCTATTTTGGCACACTATGCTGCTCTTCTACACTTGGCTAGAGACCTATGGCAGATTGGCGATTCAGGCGCCTACCTCCTAAGCGTCATTTCGAAATATCTAGGGTCAGAATGGGACGAATGGCTGGCGTGGCCCCGAAGCGTTCTCCTCTCAGAAGAGATGGAGGTTGACGTTCCGATAAGACCATCGATCCCAGTCTGAATAAACATCAAGAAAGCAATTCCACCACCCTATCATGGTCGTCCGATCAATAAACACACACAGGCCAAATGCCCAAGATTTGCGCAATGGATAACTCTCAAGAATAGTCAGATGTGGCCCTCTCGCAGAAATCGATCAGTGCGGCTTCCTACCCTGTTCCCCCTTGCTCCTTAGTTTTCATCGCATTGATTACGTCTGCCCGAGGGTTTGGGTGGAATCGACCCCATGGCTCAACCCACCGCCCCCCATCCTCGAGCTTAATGTCTGGCGAAAAACCAGCCCAGAGGTTTGTGTAAGCTCCGAATCGAGGATGATACAGCAGGGGCGAGACCAAAGCCCCGACACCCCAGTGGAAGTGACGAAGAAGCGGAGTCTTCAGGTTTCCCGGGTTTAGGACCAAACTGACAACACCACGAGGACCTAGCTCTTTGGCAAAATGGTCTGCTAGAAACCAGTTGCCTGTCTTTGAGAGGGCATAGTTGACCTGCTGATCATTCGTCGGCGTGAGAAGTTTATTCACTTCTATCCCGCCATCTGGTGCGCCGAGATGCGTGGCGATTGAAGTGGTGAATAAGACACGGACCGACCCATTTGTTTCGGTGGCTTTGGCTGTTGAGATGAGGAGTGGACTTAGAAGCTTCGTGAGAAAGTAGGGCCCGAGGCAATTGGTTGCGAGCTACATCTCATGACCCTGCGCTGATACCCAGCCAGCAGGAGGATTAGAGACCCCGGCATTATTGAAAAGTCCATCGAGGCGTTTCTCCTCCGCCAAGAACTTGTCGGCTGCAGCCTTGATACTGACCAAATCATCGAGGGCCACTTTCAAGAATCGCAAGCCTCCCGCGATTGAATCTGTCGTCATATCTTTCTCAATGACAGAGATGGCTTCGCGCGCCTTAACTTCATCTCGGCCTGCGATGTAGACAGTACCGCCGCGTTGCCATATCATGCGGCTCAGCTCATAGCCAACCCCAGAATAGCCTCCTGTGACGATGAAAACTCGTCCTGCTTGATTCGGTACATCGGTCTCCACGAATGTGGGAGACGGAGGGAAGAACATCGAAATCGTGTTGCCCATGTTGAACTGATCCTTTGTTAGTGAGTCTCCGATGTCCTTCTTGGGAGATAAACAGCAACCCTGTAGCGACGACTGTCAGAGATAGATTATTGAATGGTTTTGCGCGGCTGGTGCGAAGAAGTGTATGAAATCAACTTTGAAAATCCAAAGGATAATGCAAGGGAGAAAACGACAGTAGCTGAATACTGATGACGTCGAAGGCGCTAGTTGGGGTACATCGTAAAAATAGTGCTCCGACGCCATTTTGAGGGGGTCAAGTTGTCTTGACACGACGGAATAAATAAAAGGAGAAGGTATTTGAAATGAAGAAATCACCGCGTCTTCCCTTTATATCATCATATGGTCTCAAAGACACACCTCGCCTTGAAGTCCTCAGAACATGCCTGAAACTTTTCATCCGTCCTTGTCTCACTTCGCGCCATACCTTCCATGGCCAACTTTCTCAGAACATCTTCTGCTCCAATGCAAGTAGACTGGCTTCCACAAATAGAAACTTTGGCTCCGATGTTCCACAGCTTTATGACGTCCTGGCGGTCGGCCCAGACCCTATCCTGCACATCGCCTTTGAAGTCGTTTCCAGCTCCATGAGATAATGCGTACCGCAGATCGACGACCCCACTGCTACCAAGTTCTGATACGTAAACCGAGTCATCCAAGCTGTGACAGCCAACGAAAAACAAAGCTGGTGTAATGATGTCCCAGAGAGCCGGATGTCGCCGTAGCAGTTCAGCTCGATGCATCACAAATCCAACAAAAGGGGCGATACCGACCCCATCGCAAATCATGATGAGCGGTGTGCTCAATTCTGTGGGCGGTCGAAAGCGTGTACTGAATGTTTCCACGCTACAGGTTACAGAGTCGCCTGCTCGTAGTTGAGACAGATAATGTGACGCCATGCCAATCGAGGTGTCGCCGTCCTCATTACTCAGACCGCGGATCTTGCGGATGGCCATGGAGTAAATCAGCGAGCATGTTGATGGCGATTTGAGTGGCGATGATGAAATGAAATACGATCGAGGTAGCAGTTCCGACAGTATAGCACTTAGTTGGTGTGCTTGGATTCTGATACTGGGATATCCTTCGAGGAGCTGTAAAACAGACGGTCTCAGGTGGCTCAGCGCTCCGCAAAACCCGGCTTTGGCTGCTTCGAATGTCGCCCTGTCATGATCGGTGGTGCAATATTTGATCAACCACTCGAGTTGCTGCTCCTTGTCAGGTTTTCTTCACCTGGCGCAGTGTAATTTGGGACATATTCTTACCTCGAAGGTCGTAGGTTGACACATATCGGCCTCTGAAAATAGAACGGTGCCCCCAGAAATAGCCATGCTGTTGCGTATGTTCGTCATGAATTGGTGAAAACCTTCACCAACCTGTTGAATGTTTGGTGGGATTATCTTCAGAATATCGCCCATTTCGTACGTTGATCCCTCGGGCAGCTCAAGATCAATGCGATATTTCGGCTCGGTGCCCCCGCTCGCCAGAAGCTTAACATCCTTGACATGAGCTTGAATTGTATCATTCGTATTTGGTGTTTCTTGTTCAAAATTTTCTTTCATCGGAGGCACTTGCAGTGTCCCACGGGTGTACGCGGTCGCCACGAATCTATCACCGGATGGCCCGGAGACTCTCGAATATGTGCGACCATTAACAGTTGTCTCAGTTTCCACTAACCTCATCACTGATGTATACCACTTGTTCGGTTCTGAGAGTTCTTGAACTTCAATTCTTGAGGAAGAATGCGACTGGGTGAAAGATGTACGTACGTAGGAGCGAACAAAAGGTGAGATGTTTCGCGGGTGCCTCATTGGAAGGCGAAGCTGTCAGCCTCTAATACTTGAAAAAGCTGCATCTCAGTCTCGGTTCCAGAGCACGACATCAAAAGTATCCAGAAAGGATGCCACCCTCCACCCTAGTCGTGTGTTGGTCATGTCCTGATGAGACGACAGCAGCGGTAGTGGTTCATGTCTTGGCCATGGCCCTAATACAAAACAGAGTTTAAGCAAATGTAACGGACTTGGGATACCCGCAATCACCGCGGATCCCGTGGAAGCAGCTTAACACTATCTCATATCAGCGTATTGATTGAATTTTGAGAGGGGCGATAGTAGCCTTTCAACCATGCATCCTTTTATTCGTACATGATTCCATTTCCTCAAATAAGAAACCTTAATCGATTCAACTCCCCAGAGCATGTACCATAGATGAACGCCTAATTACCTAAATCTCGAGACACAGGACAAGCTAGAATCAGACAAGAACAATGCATGTGCAACTCGACAAAGTTAGCTTGGGTTCCCGTTCAAAGGACTGGTATCATCATAGAGTCCTGGCATAGACTGCGAACTGATCGGAAGACCCCAATCAGCCATCTGCAAAAAGCCTGCAGAAAACCAGTCGTGCCCGCCAAGTGAGATATTCCCCCAATCGCCACCAAATTCGAGGCCGGGAGGTACGCGAGGCGAAGACGTCGAAGGGATTCCGAGACTACTTGTCGCATCCGTAGCCAGTAGTTGCGGGCAGGGAATCGATGTTGTTGCCGAAATCTGGCTGCAGGGTCCTGGCGGGCACCCCAAAACCACAGATGAGGCGACTTCGTACAACACCTTGATGATGTGATATGAAGCTACCGTCTGATAATTTAGGTCGTAGCTCTCAAAGAAGTTGATGACCATCTTGATGAGCTCCAGGTCTTGCAACGCTGTTGTCGAGGTCTTGTTTTCGATTATGTTTACGAAAAGGACGTCGACGCTCCAAGCCACCTGGTACAACAGATAACTACCCAAGTTAGCACATGATCTTAAAGAAGACGATGAAGTACTCACATGGTGAATGGATGTTGCAATTGCTGGTGCTTCAACAAGGCAATTGCGGCCCTCGCGGCGTTCACGCACAAGGCAACACTGGGTCGCAGACCATCATCATCCTCGTCGAGAAGAGGCAATCGGAAAGCCGCAGAGTGGATAGCGACAACCAGTTGAAAATACATGAAGTTCAAAACAGTGAGGCTCATCACCTTGGTGTAATCAGCATCCAACAAGTCCATTTGCGGCTCAGGCCGGATCAATTCCGGAATCCCTTGCCACCAGTCCTGCAATTCCGCATCTAATTGTGCGATCGTAGACTCTAAGGCGGCAGCCGACATTATTTCTCCACCCTGAGAGTAGAGCTTTGAGTAGATGTGTCCTTGGATTCGAGATAGGCGAACCTGCTGGTGGAAGTAGCTGAGTGTGACATCGCCGGGATAGTAGTATACTCCATATCTGTCTGTCGGAAACTCCTCGGGAAGCTCCAGAAGAAAGTCGTCGCTGATGAGAGGTGGCTTGCCGATGCGAAGCATGAGATCATGGTCGAGGACATAGGCTTGCCAGAATAAGCGGCGGCGATGCAGGACATCGGCAGGATGGCCTAGCACTTTATTTGGGTGGTCTGGATTATGATACCCAGCGAGGAGAATGAACTGAGTTGCGAGGGCAAGTATTGAGACAGCGATGTGATTTTCGGCTGAGAATATGAAGTAATAGACCTGTGTCGGCTTAGTATGAACGCAGCATGAGATATTCTGAGAGGTGTATATTACTAGAGAGAGAAGGGACCCAATAGTCATGGGATTTGGCGTCTGTAGAATGGCATTCGGAATTAGAGCGAGAGCGTTATTGAGATAATGCTTGTGCTCGGGATTGTCGCTATTCCAGTCGCGCCTCCGCAGTTCATGCATGATGATGACGTTCAGGGCCAGCTCCCATCCTGGCTCATCACAGGGTTGGCCGTACATGTAAGCATTCACCGCTGCGCGAACTTGAGACTCTTGTAGGAGTCTTATGCCGTTGTTGAGTGTCCGCATGTACTCTGGGGGACGTTGGTTAGCTATGTGGGTCACGTTACGCAAGTGGAAGAAACATTACCGTTGACGCAGAATATGACAATGTCATTTGGGGGAAATGGGTAATCCCTAGGGGAAGAAGAAAAGTCGAGGCTTCTTTTCGGAGCGAAGCTCCTTACTTGTTGCAGAAGATTACGCACTGCATCTGAGTAACGAGTATCGCCAACCAAGGTGTCGATCTTGGCAATGCCCTCGGCTGAAAACAACGAGCATGATCCTAAATAACGCGGCATTGAGCCTCAGCGCTCTTGCGATGTCAAGACGAGAAACATACCAGCAGTCCCAACAGTACCCTCGGATGCTCCTGCATAATAGGGCTTCGCAGTTCTTGGTGAGCTCGAAGCCGGTGATGGTGGATACGAAGCTGGCGAGACTTGAGTTGAAATTGTCGATGCGGTGAGGGCCGGCTGAGGCGGGTTTGTGTTGGATGAGGACTCTTCAGGTGTCAAGACTTGTGGACCTTTCTTAGCAACGGTTGCTTTCTTCTTGGGCGCACTAGGTTCCTTAGGCTCTTTCGGTTCTTTCGGTTCCTGTAACTCCTCGACCAGACGCTCCATCTGCGCAAGCCTAGTGACGATATTCTCATAGAGCCTACATGATGACGTCAGTGACCTTGAACCTCAGAATTCTTACAAAACTCGAATAACCAGGTCAGCGGATATGCATACTTCTTTTCACCTCGCCGGATACTCTTCTTCCTCTCCGGCCAAATGCACTCGCCGCCATATTTCTCGCATCCCGAGCATACCGGTCTTCTGTGGTCGCACTTAACCTACGACGGTGACATTGTCAGCATCTTACGCCACGGAAGACCGCGACACAGCATAATCAGCGCAGAGACATAAATCCACAAGAGTTCCAGCAACAAACCTTTCGGGTCCTGCATGCCGTACAAGAAAGCGACAGGGCCTTTGACGCCGACCGTTGGGCTTCCGACGTGGACTGCATCGTATTTCGGCCGGGGAGCGGAAGACGGAATACCGAACCACACAGCCAAGCGCTCAAGATCAACTGCTATGGAGAACAAAGAAGGGCCGGTCACGCACGGCAGGAGCAGAGAGCGGCGGCGCGGGATATGAGATAGTACGGCGTTTGTCCGGAGGTGCCGGGCGTACCAGTTAGGCCGAACCGCGGTTTCTCGCGTTCGGCGCCCCCCGGTCTCGGACTACTTTTGTCTCCAATGTCCGACGCTAAGACGGGCTTTGTGACCACAAATGGAATTGGGTTTCGGCTCTGGTGTGAATGTGAGACCGTTTGCTGGCCCGCGCTCGGCCGTGAACCTTCGTATTTGGTCGTTATCATTTAGTAATGATTGGCTTATCCCGCCGGCTTCAAAGTCTACTCTGCACGCCCTAAGGAGTTGATTGATGTCAATGACCTAAGGAGTTGATTGATGTCAATGATGATTCACTCGGATACAGAATTGGAGTTGAGTCATCGGCAAGAATCTTGTCGAAGACTTGGATGAAATATTCAATCGTCGTACGCGAGTCATGGTCTTGGAAGCTTGGCAAATGAAGATTTTGCTCCTGGTCGTTCAGGGAGAACGCTGCGTGAAGTGGGGCAACATTCCGTGATATCGCTTCAAATTTGGTGAATTCCTGCATTGGCCCTCTCTGTCTCTGAAGAACGAAAGTGAAACTTCGGATTTATCTTATCGGCACAAGTCCTAAAATATTTCTTTTTCTCTGTCCTTGAAATTTCAAACGATAAGTTCTACTGACGTGAACAACAGAAAAGCTACTTTTCAGCGGCTACCCTCCAACTTACATCTGTTATTTTGGACAGTTGAAAAAGCATGTGACGACGCGATCGCGAATCGTCCGAACTATGATGAGAGCAGTCACAAATGATGCCATGCATGTAACAACACGTCTCGAAATAGGGCGATGTATCATGTAAGATGGAAACTGTCACTTACAGCAAATTTGAATACTTCACAAGAAATCAGCACACCTCATACTTCTCATCACAACTGAGAGTGCCCTCAGCGTAATGCGCAGGTGGGAGCAACGGCCGAGACTGTTCACGATTCCGGTGCTTGACTATTCTTTCAAACCGACAATGAGGGAGAATGGTCGGCTGGTAGGCAACAGTGTCAATAGCAATAGGATCATGTCACGCATCCGCTACAGCCCTCTTACGAAGTTGATTCGTGATGTGAACGACTAGGCTCTGTTGACACCATGGGATGTTAACAGCGCCAGAAAACGATATGTCACATGCCATGCGAGCATCGTATCTCAGTGAATACCATCGACCTAGACGTCTTAGGCTCGGATGGACTTGAACACCGACTTATCTATGAGCACCTACTCATAACGTTGCCAAGTCTTCTGCTTGTATGGGCTTTTCTGGGCAATAAAACGCAAACCAATTACCAGCTAATATCTTACGTGCTTTGAGTTCCTATACCAATGTTTGTCAAACTTACATCGCTTTCATTTATTCTCAACCTCACGATGGCTGCTCCTATGGGAAATTCGATCTGGCTCGGAGAGGACGGCAAATTATCACAGCGCCAGGTCTCTGATACCTATGAGCCAACTGGTGCTGATACACTGGTGCACATCAAATACTCTGGCATCAATCCAGCTGACAAGAAGCATTTCCTCATGGGGCTCCACTTATTTATCGCTGGCTACGAATTCTCTGGTACTGTCATCAAATCCGGGCCTGAATCCCCTTTTCAATTTGGTGATGCCGTCTTCGGCATGAATAGACCTCAACATCAACGCCCAGCACATCTCGGAGCGCACCAAGGCTTCGCAATCGCTGAACCTCAGGCTTTCTTCAAGTTGCCAGAGGGAATGGGTCTTCCAGAAGCTGCCGCGACAGTCCTCGTGGCCCAAACTGTCTTCGATGGCCTGCTCAACTGTCTCGACTTTGGGTTTCCGGCGGCTGGCATTCAGGGAAGCGATCCGACCGACCGTTCGATTCTCATTTGGGGCGGTGCCAGCGGAGTTGGGATGGCAGCGATTCAGATTGCCAAGACGATGGGATTTGGCTCGATCTTTGTTACAGCATCGCCACGCAATCACGACGGGCTTATGGGGCTCGGAGCAACCCAATGCTTTGACTACAGCAACCCCGAAGTTGTACGCGACATTCAATCAGCAGCCGAGAAGACTGATTCAGGTGATCTTTCTGTTGTATTCGGCGCTGTCGTCGCTGGAGCCGATCCCCTGTTGCCTCCAGCGGAACGTCCACCTTTCAGGGAAAGCTCTCCTTTCCTCGCCAAACGTTGCTGTGTCGCAAAAGGACCAAGAGCCGAGGATCTGAAGCTGGTTTCCGTGCTGCCTGTCTCGGACGAACCAGCCTACAAGCACGCCATGTGTTGGAGACCTCACGGCGACAAGGATTTCATAGGAGGCGCTCAGAGCCCCGAGTTTCCGCACCGAGTAAGGAGGGCAATGGACTGGCTGGTACAACATCATAGAGATTGCTGGCGCATCCCTCGCCTTACAATCGTCAAGGGGGCTCAAGCGGGAATTGGAGCGATGGAAAGATCTGCTGCAGGAGAAGTCAGTTTCGAGAAGATTGTCCTAGAACACCCTCTTTGAGTACGCTAGAAGCATCTTCAAAAGATTAGGAAAGAATGGAACTTTTCAGATTTGTATGTATGTTCTAAACGCCCAATTACGATTTCATCATTTGTGATCCTCTATGATGTGCGAGTTCCTTAGGGGCTCATTTTTTTGACTTGATACTATTCAAAACCATAAGAGCGATCGTGATCCGAAAGTCGGAAAGCGAAGTCGCGAGGTACACAGAGAAGACACAGCTTTGAAATGCCCCTCTACTCTGACTGCTTGGCAGCCGGACAGCTAATGTAATTCGGCCGAGATGCGGCGGATGAAATGTCAGCTTGGTAGCGACCGCGGATCGCACGGTCTAATTACTGAATACTGCCGTCAGTTCTGACTCCGCTTAGGCAAAGACTCAGGTCATGATTCTTTCGCTTACATATATGATATCAGCGACATTTCACTGCATGCGTTCTGCGATCTCGGATTTACGGATTTATTAGCTTCACATGTGCAGTCATGCAGCCTGCTGACACAATAATGATAGAAATCCACTGACGGACGCTCTGCTCCATAGCGAATGCAACTTTAAGGTTTAAATGTTCAACGATGCATTGATATTATGAGGCTTGGCGGGCATCCTGCGTGTAAAGCTTTTGCAGTCAGCATGTGCTCGTGAACTATCAGCCTATCATCAAGAACACACACCTTTTTCAAAAGGAATATCGTATAAGATTTTCCTAGATCCATAAATCACGGGCGTTCACGAATTAGAGTTGAGAGCTTGGTATTGCTATGAAGGAGATCCGTGTCGTTGGAAGTCAAGTTTTTTGGCAATGATCGCAATGGAGCAAAGCTCTACAAAGCCACACCGACCAATTCCCGTCATCTGGTCCGACCAGCAGTATTAAGTATTCCAGCCCAATTTCTTCACCCAATTAACCATTTTAGCCGAAACATCAGGCGCATTCAAGTGGGTGTGACAATTATGACCAGCACCCGGAGAGATCCACGGCTCACTCAGGTTCCGATCAGCGCTAGCATACGCGGTTTCCAGGGATTGGGCGGCCAGATTTTGCGGCGTGACACAAGACTGCCCACACACGACGTAGTCGTGCTCTCCGAGGATCACCAGGACCGGTGAGCGATAGCTGTTCGTGACAGTCAAGCAGCGCCACCCCCAACGCAATCAATCAAGTTTGAGGCCCATAATTAACTTGATTGCCAGATCGCGATACCATACTTGATTAATTACTAATTAATTGTAATTAATTAGCAAATATCCCCCTATATAGGGGGGCTGTAAGGGCCTAGAGGGGTGGCCCCTAGAGGGCTAGGATAGAGGTCTCTAGAGGGGAGGGCTCTAGAGGGGAGGGCTCTAGAGGGTAGGGCCCAGAAGGTTAGAGCCCAGGAGGGTAGTCCCCAGAGGGGAAGCCCCCAGAGGGAAAGCCCCCGGAGGGGGGCCGAGTTTTAAGGGCCTAAGCCGGGGCCTTCGGAGCCAGGTTCAAGCTAGATTAACGATTTTCCGGATTTTCTAGGTCCCTAAGCCCCCTAAAGCCCCCCTCAAAGCCCCCCCTAAAGCCTATTAGGCCCCCCCCTCTAAGGCCCCCTAAGCCCTAGTAAGCCCCCCTCCCCCCCTATCAAAACAGT
>JAKMXC010000852.1:0-18929 GCA_025328345.1 Colletotrichum sp. SAR11_59
CCAATTTTTTTCTCTTTTTGTCCTTTTCGGGGTTTTTTTTTTTTATGGGTTCTTCTCCCCTCCCTCTAATTCCCCAAAAAATTCAAATTCCAATTTCGTTTTTTTTTTTTTTTTTTTTTTTGTGAGCAGCCCTCTTTCCCCGTTTGGCCATCTGCTGTGGAACTTCTCTCCTGGGCCCTGGCTAACATGAGGTGCTGCGAGTGGTCTCTGTCAGCCAACAACATCCGTTTGCAGTTGCAGTCGTCTTGGGACAGTCATCAACAGCCGGCGCAACCGATACCCTTGGCTAGTCTTTGCGAAAACTCTGCAAAAATAAACGAACTCGATGCATATCCGACGAATGCATATCCGACGATACAACGGCTTCAAAGAGCTTAACCCCCGGAACTCGGATCTGCGCCTGACGTTTCCTCCGCCAACTAAGGTACTCTACTACTGCGTACAGAACTTCAGACACGGCGGTCGGATCCCCTGCGCGAAATTCTGCTCAACACTTGGGCCTGTCACGCATCCCAATCCTGCTGTACAAGATACACTCTTCCATGCAGCCACAGGTTCGCACCTCGACGATGACGCAGCCGTTCCCTGAATCCAAGTCTTGACTTTGGCGTCCATGGACGACACACTCGTTGCACAAGCACGCGCCAACAAGTAAGCGCTGCTTGTGCAGTTTACACAGGCACAGCTTGAGGGCCAACCATTTCGCATACTGCATAACCGCGCTACTGTTTCTTGTCGACTTGAATTCGCGCTAGAGCCTTGTTTCGAGACTCAGAGACTTGGCCGACTCGCAAGACATTCACCTCCAATCCTTCCTCGATACCAGGAAGCCTTTGCCCTGGTTAACTCGCATCGTACCCCTCCGCACGAGGGAGACATGCTTGCGAGACCATGATAGAAATACAGGCAAACTGAACCACGCTGCCGTCATCACCATCATCAACACCAGCATTTAAGCTGCTGCTACTGGCGCCGGCCCGCCCTGGTCGCCGCCACGCCTGCTGCCGCGTCCCCACAGCCGGGTGTAAATCTGCCGCCTCGCAACTTGGCAATTGCTTCAACGGTATTCGTTGGCGCGGCCGCGGCTGCAGGGACTCCAGCTAACAGGTTGTCTATCTCCAAGTACGGGGCATGAATATGGCAATGTCGCGGAAGCCTTGATGCATACATTTTGGCGGCTCCAAAACTCAATGTCCATCGTTCGGCCGCGACCGCACCAGGTGGACTGCATTGTTCGGTCGACTGCCGGGATATCCACGTCTTTCTATGCGGCCCGCCTATCGTTCGCCCTGCCAATACACCGCTCAAACAGCTGGCCGCCTGTTTTTGCTTGACGGCAAGCCTGGGTTCGCCTTGTTAACCACCTGAAAGCGATCTTCAGGCTATGGACAATGTCCCCTACTCTTTTTCGATAGAGTGCTTGCAGAATCGCTTCTTTCATGGCGGCAAACCATTCACAGCCCTGAGATGGGATTTGTGTGCTACGAGGTCCCCTGTTGCCAACCCTAGCCATCAGTTTCAATGCGCCTGCTACCAGGCCAACCCTGCCACCGCGAATTCATCGGTTTGGAACACCAAAGTTGAGATGGCAGAGATTGCGTCTCAATGCGAAGGAAAGGGAGATGGAGAAGCACCATGATGCAAACGGGCGTGCGATATGAAACAAGGCCGTTGGGCACCGCACGGCTGGGAGTTTTGGTACAGATGACGGCGAACGATCAAGTTCCAACTGTGGTTTTCAAACTCGCAGCTGCCCAGATTAACCTGGCTAGCACCACGTCGTGTCTCATTCGCCTCCTTCAGACTCAGGTTATTCCACGCGTTCTGAGCTGTCAAGTGTCACACTTCTTCACTGGCTTCGCGGCACGTCCCTCGACATCTTCGCAAGATGACTCGGTCATAGACTTGGCTCTGGAAAAGAGTGCGTCCAGACGTGTGGCTCATGACCCCTTTTCAGCCAATTGGATTGTCTCGGGGAGTCTTAGGGCATGCAGAGTTTGCCAGGGTCTGGTCTTGGACACCTTGGAAGTTGTGAGGATTCGGCGAACCACTCAGTGGCATCTCGATGCGCGTGCCTCGCGTGATACTGCAGCCATCGCAAGCAGTGGCGTGAACATCCATATTGCGATGTGGCTCAGCGGATGCGATGCGCGGCTCACAATGGGGCTCGGGCGTCCAGCCTCGGAGGCCTACCTGGAAGCAATATCAAATGTATGTCTATCACCACCGCAACAATCTTTGAGTGCTTGCTGTGACAAGTAGCCCGAAAATCATTTCACATCCTCCTTGATTGGCAGACAGAGCTATCGGCACGTATGCCGAAGCTCGGCATCCGGGGAGGCGACGGAAACCACTCCTAACTCATTTAGTGCCAGGCCATGTTGATCCTTCAGAGAAGCACACAACAGAGTTGAGGCTACAGGCAGGTACACTAACTCGGAACAGACACGGCGACGCGGCACATGGGTCATGTTGGCGGCCGCGGCATGACAATGACAGGCCTGTGCGGAATGTCATCACATCAGAAGCTCTCGACTTGCATTTCAGTCCTTATTTCTAGAAGTCGGCAATATCGGCCAGTGGGGGGCAAACCGGATAGAGTTGGGTTTCCAACACACTAACAAGAACACAGACGTTGGCAAACTGGCAGGAGTTCCTAATGCCATCGTCCGGCATCTTGGTAACCGCCCCGCGGCATCATCATTGTTTGTTTCGCAGCGGATGACGGGGGCACATCATTGCCCTTTATCGCTGGCGAATACGCCCCTGCGGAGCGGCATCACCCATGGCACTTTCTAGGAAATGCCTGCGACTTTGGCCGGTTCAACGAGCTTATTGTGCCCAACATCCAGGGGAGGCCCCAAACAGGAACAACACGGAGTCCAGGGGAGGCCGGATGAAGCTCCTCCAGAGCACCTCGTACTGGTTACTTTGGTTTTCCGGCCTGTCCAAGGGAAGCCTCCACCCAAACGCACATCATGGCAGTACGGATACTGAAGCGCTGCAAACACTTGCATGTGCCAACCGACACAGCTTCTGCTGCTTGGCTTGGGCACCAGCCACACTGCCACGAATACGGTCCCACCACGCATCAAGCTAGGCCATTCTCGCCTTGGTGGTTAGCACGGAGGCCCTAGTTGCTTGATACGCAGTCAACGAGACGCCGGCGACATAACCACCGTCAGCGCTTTCCTATTCGCACAGCTAGAGGGGCTGCACAACGAGACAGACACTGCTGCAGGGCGCCAGACACTTGGAATCCGCCCAGCCCAGCCCAGCCGACCGATCCAGCCCAGTCTCCATCACCCACACGTCCCTTGGTGGATTGCTTTCTGGTGGAGGAAGGAACTGCACTGGAAATTTGGAGACACCCAGAAAAAAAAAAAAAGGCCATCGCAAAAAGCGCCGGGCAGGGGGTTTACCAAGGCGCTGACTACATCATAGGTCGGTCACTGGGTGCAGAGTCACCCAGGGCCGGCATTCTGTTCAGCCCAGCGAGTCTTGACACTGTCCAGCCAGGACGTTCCCTGGGATTGCGGCAACGAAGCCAGTCAGCAATAGTAGCGTCTGGCGTGGTCCTTTTACTGCCGAAACCACACACCTGAACCGACAGAGAGACTGTGAAAGAGACACAGAGACTGGGCGGCATACAGTACAGAGCATGTACGGTTGACATTGGACTGCCCAGCCGGGACTGGTCTTGGGACTTGGGTGCACTACGTATTGCATCTGTCAACCCATGTTCGTGTCAGTGGCCCGTCAGCAAGCAGCAGTACTTTTATCAGCTACGTCTTCGTCCAGCGCAGCCAGCAGGAGGACAGCCCAAATAATTCCAAACGCAAACCTGCTTTGCTCTAACTGTGTTGTTCCGTTCTATCCTGTCGGTCTTCGTCGTCGCCTCGGCAGCAATCCCACGCAGCAGCAAAAGAAAAGAAACCGTCAAGGGACGTTGCCTTACGTACTGGCAGTAGCTGCTTTACGTTAAGCCGTACGTACTAAGCCCACCCACCATCAACATCCCATTCCATCTCATCCCGCTGCGTCCGCCATCGTAAGGTATTTCCCATTGCCTGCTGCCCCCTGCGCTACCGAATTCTTTCCCTTCTTCCCCTCATCTTCCAAACAATCCATCCCAAATCCAACCCATACATACCCCCGTCGCCTCGTCTTTTCTTGCGAGAGACGACAAAGGCAGAAGGGGCAGACCGTCCGTTCCGCTGCCCACCAACTGCGGTATCCTACCCTGCCCGAATTGCCTCCTCTTCCGCAGGAAAGAGAACGAGCGCAAATCCCTCGGAAGCTGCACACACAGGGCGTACACCGCACACACCGCACACCACTCACCGCGACCGCGTCGCAGGTGCTGTTCCCCCCGCCCGACATCATCCTTGCAGGGCCTGCCTCAAGTCCGCCAGTCGCAGCAGCCAATCTGCATCTCGCCTGCAGTGCGAGTGCTCGACACACGATTCCAGAGGCCAATTGCCCTGGCCACTCCACGCAGCTTAGTCCGGCAATCGCAGCCCGTCGAGGTCGGGATACCGTCGCATCGACAACCTCGCCGTACCTTGCCTTACCGTCAGAAACCCTGTCTCTTTTGGCTTGCCTTGCCTTGAGTAGTGCGCGCTGGTGAGTAGTCGGCCCCGCCTCTTCTTCTTCACACAGTCATCACCGTCGCTTCGGCTGGTCTTTTCTGGCCGCCCTGGTCTCGTCTGTACTTTATTCCTTTACAGAGTAACTCTACCCTACCTTACACTATCTTTCTCCACGCTGGCGAACAAGGGCAAATCAAACGGGGTTGTCATCGTCCTTCTACCGCCTCGCCTCGCCTCGCACGCCTCTCTCTCCCACACTCCAGTTCCCCAAAGCACATCGTCGTTGCCCCTCCACCCCTCATTGTTGTCGACATCTTCCCTGTCGCCAACACCTCACTCGTTGATTCACTTCCGTCCTCTGCACATCCACAGCATCTCCATTCCCCACCAGAACCTCCCCGACACTTCTGCTGGTGCAGGTACTTGTGGCGCTGCGCGCGGGGCTCCCATCCTCTCTTTACTGAGGCAGTCAGAAGGCAAAACGTGAGACATCGAGCCAACACGGACGGAGCTTGACTGGCCCGGACTTGCCTGCTGCTGCTGCTGCTGCTGTGCTGTTGTTGATGCTCTTGCTTTTTGCTTCTGCTGCCCAGCATCTTCCCCCCTGCGGTATCTTGTCCGACTGGACTGGCCTTTGCTCAAGTGGACTGAAGCCTTCGGATACCTTACTCACAATCTACCTCGTACACACGCGTTACTTTCCCCTCCCCCCTCTGATCTCTCTCTTCCCTCCTCCACGCACCGCCATCCGCACCGCACGCCATTCCTGACCTACCACTCAGAACCCAACCCTCCCGCAGAGCGAGACACTCTCACAACCAGTTGTACCTAGCAACTAGATTTTGCCTTCTCCGCCCAGCAAATCAACTCAACACTAAGCTTCTTGCTTTTTCTTCTCCCGCTCCCATTAGGAGGTCCGAGGGTGGAATGGAATAAGGCCCCCCCGGCTGTCATTGACTGATCTCATGCACGGCGCCTGACTCTGACTCTTTGATCACGTCGGTACGTTCTGCTCTATTGCAAGTTTCTCATACCTTAGTACGATACGCCTCCCGCTTCCTTTTCTCTGGCTCGTCCCGCCTCGTTCTTCTCCTAGCGCCGTCCCCATCTTGTTGTACCTTGCCTTTCCAGACGGGACCATTTTCTTATGCCCATGCCTGTCTCCCATGTGTTGTGCTCGCACCGCTCAGCGTCCCATCCCATCACCGCACATTACATTATCACGGTCAACCCTGCATCCCTCCTCAAACCCCCATCATCCCTAACTGGCCCCTCGATGCCCGACACTCCTTGACCCGACCTTTACGTCTTCTCTTCCTATGGATACCCTCACTTGCTTTTTGCCAGCGCATAGAACCATCTCATGCACCTAATCTGGCCCTGTACCCCAGACACTCTTTCCTCCCTACTGTTCCTGAGCCAATCTTCTCTTACAAGCACACGTTCAAACTTCAACACCTCCCATCATCCTTTTTTTATATACCCGGCATTCCACGCCTCTCCGCGACAGGCTGCGTGATAGCGGACTCCCTCTATCACTCGGTCCCTCCGTTCATGAATCTTCCAGCCCACAGCGTCTAACAATGCCGACAATGACAGACTCGGAGCGACCTCGGCGAACGGAAAACTGGATTCCAACATCCACCCGAGGCGGCGTCTACTACTGCCCCAGATACCTGCTAGACCCCCCTTCTACACAACAACAACAACAACAACAATCCCGATTGCCGACGCCGCCCATCCGCGCTCGCCAAGTAAGACCGAGGTCAATACACATCACGTCCTGGCCTTCCGGCTTCGTACCCCACGAACTTCGACCTCAACCGGAGCGCCCCGCCAAGAGGAGGAAGCCTTCAAAACCAGTCTCGCCCACAACAACGGCACTGGGCAAGTCTCCATTCAAGTTCAGCATCAAGCAATTTTTTTCCCTCTCCCAGAAGCAAGTCCCGAGTCGATCAACATCACGCGCATCAACCGCAAACACACTCTCGCGGCCGCCCAGTAGATCAGCAAGCATCCTCAATCGACTTTCAACTTACAGAGAGGTGGACTTGGTGGTTCCGGAGGAGGACACAATGGCACTTCGCTCAGCTGCCATGGCCGAGGCCTTGCGGCCCCCTCTGATGAGTGCTGCGTACAACACCCCCGGCCAACGAAGCAGCTTGATGTCGGTCCGCACTGCGAAGAGCAACGTCACGTCAATGGTCACCGAAATCCCCAAGCCGGTCGCACACGGAAGCGGTGTAAGCTGCTCCATTCTCATGGCTGAGCCCAACATCTTCCTCACTGGGTTCGAACACGACGGCCACCGCCACCACTCGCAGGGCGGGACTGCCCTGTTGCGCGGAAAGCTGCAATTGAAGGTGTCCAAGAACGTCAAGATCAAGGGCGTAAGCCTGAAATTGGTGGGCAAGGCACGAACTGAGTGGCCCGAGGGAATCCCGCCATTGAAAGTCGACCTTTATGAGGAGGAGTCATTACGAACCCAGGTTCTCACATTTTTCAACGCTGTCAACGATGGCTGGGAAACCGAATACGGAAACCAATGTCAATACGTGCTGAAGAACAGCTCTTCGAATTCTTCGTCAACAAACCTCGCCCCCGGCGGATCGCCTCGCAACTCGATATCCCCTTCGCTCCTCTCGATACCCCCCAACCGACAAGGTCTCACTGCGAAGGAACTGAAGCGCTTGTCTCTGCAGTCCAACCAGTCGCGCAGTTTCGGAAAGGGCGACAACCCCAATGGCAACCAAGCCAAGGGTTACAAGGTCTTCTACCCCGGTCTCTACGAGTACACCTTCGAGCTCCCAATCGATCATCACCAGCTTGAGACGACCAAGCTGCAATACGGCTCGGTGAAGTGGGAGCTGCAGGCGACCGTCGAGCGCGCCGGTGCGTTCAAGCCTAACCTGCACGGATCCAAGGAGGTTGCCATCGTGCGCGTGCCCGATCAACTCTCGCTCGAAATGACGGAGCCCATCTCCATCAGCAGGCAATGGGAAGACCAGCTTCACTACGACATCATCATCTCCGGCAAATCATTCCCAATCGGCACCAAGATCCCGATCGCATTCAAGCTCACGCCACTCGCCAAGGTACAGGTGCATAAGCTCAAGGTCTTTGTCACCGAGTCAATTGAGTACTGGACCAACGATCGCCGCGTTACCCGCAAAGACCCGGGCAGAAAGATTCTCCTCCTCGAAAAGACTGCCGGAAAGCCGCTGGACCCTGCATATGCGTCTTCGGATGTCCGCGTTCTGAACGGTGGTGAGCTGACGCCTCGCCAGCGTCGGGAGGCCCGGGAGGCTGCGAGCATGCGTCGCGCTGCCGAGGCGTCGCGTCATGGCGTGATGCCCGACCCCCTGCCGGAGCCAGTCGATAACATCCTGGGCGATTTGGATCTTGGGTTGGAGAGCTACTGGGGTTCTACTGAGATTGAGATGAATGTTCAATTGCCCACGTGCGACACCATGGCAAAGGACAAGACACTGCGCTTGCATCCCGACTGCAGTTGGAAGAATGTCAATGTGTACCACTGGATTAAGGTGAGACCTAACACTGTTACTGCTGTGGATGGCAGCCACTAACGTGAACAGATCGTCATGCGAATCTCTCGCCTTGACCCCGAAGATCCCACTGGTACCAAGCGCCGCCACTTTGAGATCTCCATCGATTCACCCTTCACGGTCCTCAACTGCCGCGCAACGCAAGCCAACACCTCTCTCCCAGAATACTCTGGTCCGGACAGCTGTCTCGCCCAGAGCCGTCAAACCTCGTGCGGATGCCCCGATGCGGTAACCATCGCCGGACCTCCCGAAGGCTCTCCCAACAACCTTTCCACCGGCGCCCTCACGATCACCGATGCGAACGCCGAACTGCCGGCACCTCCCCAGGCCGCCCATCTCCCATCCTCACCAACACCTACGCCCGGAAGCGGGGGCCGCTCCTCACCACCAAACTCCAACACCGCCGTGGTGGATCCTTACGATAACCATGCCCGTCCAATCCACCTGCTACGAGTGCCCTCATACAACCCACCGGCCTTTGATGCCGAGATCCCTCCTCCCCCGGTCGAGAACCTCACGGCGCAGACCCCTCCGCCTCAGTACGATGTTATCGTCGGCACCCCAAGTGTAGATGGCTTGGCGGACTACTTCACCCGCCTGGCAGACTACGGCTACGACGAGCCCGAGGAAGATTCCGATTCAGATGAGGGCCCCGCGCGCATCTCGGAGCGCGGCGGCCGCGTCAACGTTGCTCACCCGCGCACACCCGGTGGCAGGCGAGCGCCCAGCCGCAGCCTCGAAATCCAGCGCCCTCCGATGCAGCTCGACATGAACGCGCTGCCCACGCTAGCGCGGAACCAAGAACAACGACAACAACTCCAGTAAACACGTCATATAATACGCAGTAATTGACTATAAAAAGAGGAGGAATATGTGGAATGCGGGCGAGGGGAAATGGGGGTTTGGCTATCTGGATTTGAAGCTTGCTTACGCATGATGACTACCACGGATTGAGGTACATAAAATCAACCAAACAATCGCATTACCCTGGGTTAACGTCTATTGGTTTTGGTTGGCGCATTCACATACTGGATTCGGGTGGTTTCTCCCCCTGGTGTGGGGATTATTTGGATGCTCTACAGATTCAGAGCAATTCCGTTCTTTGGCGTTCCGTGTACTTCATCTACTTGGATATACCTGGACACTCATGTCCCGCTGCGTGAATATTGAAGAAACGAATTTGTATTCAACTGAACGATCTGACTATTGATCGCATGTGCTCTGCCTTGCTGGATCCATCCTGATCGACGACACTTTGAACATTGACCTAGTCATCATTCATTCTGTTGATGGACTACACTACCAGCCGAGTGCATTCCCAACCTCGGCCAAAGCATCAGCCCATTGACCAGCTTACGAAGCCCACCAGGCTGGTCTCCCACACGAGTTCGCCACGTCAAACCTTCCCCCGAACCATAGACGACGCCCCGGGTTGTCCCGACCTATCGGTTCAGGTCGAGGTGTTATGGGTGCTGATATCTGACACCGTGGAGGGCGAATAAGGGGGATGGGGGTGGGCATGATTGAGTTTCTCCAAAGGGGTTGTATGCCGTGTTTTCGCAGGCAGTCACGGCAAGGTAGGGTAGGCAGGGAGTGAGGTACTCGGTGGGCGGCGACGGCGACGGGGAGAGAGTTACTGCGTAAAAGGGGGATCGCGGCTGATTGGTTCGTGGCGGGAGAAGGCATGGAAAAGTTCTGTGGACGGGGCCTTCTTTTGCACGTGCGGTGGCTACGACCTCTCGCGGGCACGTGGGGAGGGAGTACGGGGTGAACCTTGTTTTCTCTCTTTCCTCTGAGGGAGCGGTTGGTTGCACGGGGGAGTCTGCCTGGTTTGGGGTGCCATGCCGTGTGCTTTGATATGTTCTTCTCGTCCCCTTCAAGTGTGGTTTCTACAGTTGATGGCATTATGAGCGGCATTGTGAAGGCGGGATGGGTGACATATGCGTGGTGATAGAGGGGGGCACATTGATAGGACAAGTTAATGCTTGATGGCTGCTACGATGAAAGCATCTGATGGTAATCTAGATCATCGGGCGAGTAGTCGCTGCTAGTCGGGAAGCTCGCGAGCTGTAAATAGGACGCAGACAATACACGAACAAATAGAATTGATGTTGGTGGCACGGATTAATGCATAGAGACAGTTGGGACGGCCAGGAAGTTAGAACCGTGGGGGAGAAGAGAGCAGTCTTCCGTGCGCATAGCTACTACGAAGACACACCAGGAGGCTGGTGTCAGGCTTTGGGAAAGTGTGTTTGGAAAAGATCGATACAGCGCTGGGAAACATTTCGAAGCTGAGATTTGTGTGATTGTCGATGAGTGAGATGTCGTCATCCAGCGCGAGCTGCAAGACTCGCACGCGGGACATCCCTGGAGTGAGCACTCTTAGGGAACGACGATAGTTTACGAGCGCTTGAGTTTGAGGGTTTGAGTTTTCCTTGTATTCTAGATTCGACGCGCACGGCTTTTTGACTGATGGCAGCGTCCTTGCGTGTGGCGTCGTTGTTTCGTTGGACATTCCATGTTGCCATGGGATATCAAGCGCGGTGGAGGGATTGGGCGGTTTGGCTGATGTCTGCCAAAGTCTGAGGACTTGGGATCGTCGATCTTTTGCTGGTGCGGGATAGAGTTGGGCGGCGGGAGGCCGGCATTGTGGTTGCGAGAATCTCCGGGTGGTTTCTCCGTCGGGGTATGGGGGTTACATGGCGGGTTGAGATGGGTTTGGAGTGTAGGTTGCGATGCTTGGAGGCGTTCTTGGCGTGGAGATTTGGGGGTGGGTGAAGATCTGGTGGTGGGCTCGAGATGTGGACGGACTGGGATGTGGTGAAGTTTGCGATGGGTTCGGAGGCTGGCATGGAGAGTCAGAATGGCTGATGCGAGCTGAGCATGTTTGGAGTACCAGAAAACCCCGGATTATCCGCGAGCTTGGGGAAGATTCCTCGAAGGTTCGGCGTTTTCGTCTGATGTCTCGAGGTGTGTATATGTGACTTGGTCATGGTGCTTACTCAGATGGTTGCCACTTGCTGAAGGTCCAAAGCGAGACTAGAGTGGCTGAAGATGAGAGCTTTCACGCTGGGATCTGGGGTATTCGAGCTTGTGTTCTCGAAGGTTGATAGTCGAGTGTTCCTCGGATGGCGTGTCTTTGGGGGTTGTGTTCATGCTCGATGGAACCCTCTGCAAAATCGTCAGAACCATGTTATCGCAGTCGCCGGGTCACGATAACTGTCTAAGACCTTGACAGTTAGACTTGGAGCGTAAAGGACGAGCACATCACAGTTCCATCGAGATCGTGGTGCTTACTGCTCCTTCGAGCTAATCGGTCTTGGGGTTGGCTTGAGGTGCCAACGCACACGAACGATTTTGGCAAAACAAACCGCTTGCATAATTTCGTGGTGTTCTGGCCAAAGACTTACTAATTATACGGTTTAGTTGGCGAATTTGTAGACCAAACCACTGGCTTTTCATGAAAGTGATGTCAAGAGCCGTCTGGAAGAGAAAGGAAAGACTTACAAGAAGGACTCTTGATATTTCCAACAAAAAGCAAAGCTGCAGGCTACAGTTAAGTCCATTATGACAGCAGTTCTCACACATGATCTCAGCTGTCAAGCCAAGAAACTGTGGAAGGTTAAAGAAAGACACATAGGACAAAATTGATGCCCGATGTGGCTAAATCCGTCGCTAAGTACCGGCACGTCGCGCGATTTCTATGTAAGTGCAAGCTGGTGAATGTAGTAGGAAGCTGTCTGCATATCCAAATCACGTCGTCAGCAGCCCAAACGAGTAGGATTGTCTTGCCGTGTTCTTCTGTTGAAAGGCTCAGCGAGTACGTGGTAATCCGCGTGGATTACCCACTTGACATAGTCGTGTGGCTAGGGGTCTGCGTCACGACTCCAATACATTACACTTTCAGCAACCTGGCGGATGCTCAGCTCTCAACGTTAAGCATGGCAAACGTAGCGATCGAGACATGTATCACTTGTCATATGTCGTCTGCTTTGGAGGCACTGCAAATGACACTGGTTGTGCTCTGACCTGGCATCTCAAAGACCTTTGATGACAGCACAGAGCTGAGGTTTGGGGGCTAGCTCAGCAAGGTACACTCAGGAATACGAGGCGAGGGAACTTTTGGTCTTGGCAGTAATTCTATGTTACATTGTTCACTGAGGAGGTACCCGCGATGCTAGGTCGTCAAGCGGTGGATGCCTTACGGCTTTTCTGAGAATCGACAACCTGCAGGACTGCTGGATGGTCTCACTAATTCCCAATTGAGGTAATAAAAGTATGCGTCTCGTGTGACGACAATCCTAGAGTTTAGGCACCCGTAGGCTATGATAATGTGACGCTGGTTTCATTTATCGTCAGTTTTCGTGCTAAGCCGCTTCCCTCCTCAGCCCTAGGGCTGTCTTTGTCTGTCTCTTGCCTATCACTTGGGGGTTTATCTGTTTCGTGAAGCTTGATAGGCCAGACAACTCTAGCTATTAGGATGCCGTCAGACTCCTTGTGGGTCCCGTCGGGCGGAAGATCGGCGCCCTGTCACCATGCTGACAGGTACCCGACCTGCAGCGGAGCTTAAGCTTAGAGACATGAGAATCAATGCCAAGGGAAGAAGGATCGTGACGGCCGTTGATTGAGTGATAGTCGTGTCTTGCGGACTGAAGAGTCAGGCGACAAGTTTCGAGGTCTTGTTTTGGCTGGGCACTCGTTCGCAGATGAAGAATATAAAAGTCAGATGTTGAACCTCGAGAACCAACATCTTCTCAATTCAAATCAAAGCACTCTCATCACAATTGAAACAAGACAAAGACTTCAAACTACTCAATTTCCAACCCCAACAAATTATCAAAATGCGTTTCACCATCACCGCGATCACCTCCATCCTTGCCGCGGCCAACGCCGTCTCCGGCCTCAGCGTCGAAGAGGCCCGCGAGATCCGTCCCCAGGTTGAGGAGTACCTCAACACCCTGAAGAGCAGAGACGTTGAGAAGCGCAACTTCTGCACTGACCACTGGAAGACTTGCGAGAACTGCTTCGAGAAGTACCCTTACTGTCACATGGATAACATCCCGAGCTCAATCAACTGGCAAGTAGCTCTGTTAATGAACACAACTATGTGTTTCATGCATTTATAAACGACGCTAATATCTACCGTTTAGTTTGGCTACCTGCAGCTCCTGCCCTGGAGACTGTTAAATATCCACGATGACATGCTGGAGCTTAAAGATCTGCCATTGAATTCAGAACAGATCAAATAGGAAGAAGCAAGGTGGGCTGGATTGATCGGGTTGTTAATTTCAGAGTCTGTCGCTACATTACTCTTTACAATTTACTAGTTGGCCAACAAGAAACTACGTCTCGTAACTCTTGTGTTGTCATGTGAATGTGAACCTTTGACTGGAAAGATTCAGCAAGTTGATGGAGACGTGTTTTTGCCTAATGACCATGACCGAATCGGGAAGCATCCAAGCCGCTTGGCTTCCAGGAATCTTACGGCGAATAAATTATTCGGCTAACTGAGGAAGACCCAGCCATGCCCTCGATCGCAATGTGTGTTGAAAACGCCCTGCAGCGTTGTCAAGACCCCGCCCCCGCATCTTCTGACCAACCAGATGCTTGCACCAAAATGTTGTCATAGTTGATCTGGACTGAACGAAGGGCGCATTTGTAACCGCAACTGAGATTGGCGTATCAAAGTCGATAACGCCCCCTCTTCTGCATGCAATCATCTCAGTGTGATATCTAGCGCAACACTCCAGTCAGCCTTTTCCGAGTGCTGCCAATTCCGCCTGTATGCTCTCCAAGATGGCAGAGTGGGGTATCGAGACTGCGACCTTTTTGACTCAATTAATGTATTGAGTCATTGAGGGGCGCTAAGCTTCGCTCTTATCAAACCGTTACCACTATTTAACTCATGAGCCACTTCATCAGACCATCTCGTCAACCCCGCAACTTCCCCTCAACCACAACACCGACAACATGGAACACGGCCTCTCAACGCGTGGCAGCGAAGCGGCCAAGCCAGACGATGGCATGCTCCTTTGGGCTATTGTCCAGGACCTCTGGGACCCAACAACTAACCCGACTGGATACGTAAGTCTCGGTATCGCGGAGAACTCGCTCATGCACGAGAGACTATCGGAGCACATCCACAAGAACCTCGCGGTTCCGACGCACTCTTTCACATACGGCGATGGCATGACGGGATCCAAGCGCTTGAAGGCATCTCTCGCACGCTTTCTTACGGGCCACCTCAAGCCTGTCACGGCCATCCACTCGGAACATGTCTCCGTGACCAACGGCTGCAGTTCGGCAATTGAACATTTAGTTTGGGCGTTGGGGAACCCTGGGGACGGGTTTCTGCTTGGACAGCCCCACTACGGCGCGTTTGTTCCGGACGTGGAGTATCGGACGGGCTGCGAACTTGTCCCGGTCCCTTTCCAAGACGTTGACCCGCTTGGATCCGGCGCCGTCCAGAAGTACGAGGATGCTTTGCTGGCTTCCCGGGCGAAGGGTGTCAAGATTGCCGCGTTAATCCTGTGTCACCCGCACAACCCACTCGGAAGGTGCTATCCACGGGATGTCATTCTGGATCTGATGCGGCTGTGCCAGAAGTACGACATGCACCTCATCAGTGACGAGATCTATGCGCTTTCCGTTTGGGATAATACCATCGACACTCAACCTCCCCCAGTGGCGTTCGAGTCTTGCTTGTCGATCGATACGACAGGAGTCATGGACGCACACAGACTTCACGTTCTCTGGGGCATGTCCAAAGATTTTGGTGCCAACGGCATCAGGCTCGGAGCCATCGTATCTCAGCACAACCCCTCTTTCCACAGATCTTTGACACCGGTCGGCATTTATAGTTCCCCGTCCTCGATCTCGGATCATATTACTGCAAACATCCTTGACGATACCGAGTGGGTCGACGGCTACATTGCGGAGAACCAGAAGAAGCTTCAAGAGCGCTACGAACTAGTTGTGGCTTGGGCGAAGCAGAATGGGATTACGTATGCGCAGGGAGCCAATGCGGCGTTCTTCTTGTGGATAGACTTGGGAAAGACTTATCTCGAGCGACATCCAGAGAGAAAGGTTGACGATCTTAGCGGAGAGGTAATGCGCGCGTTGTTGAGTAAGAAGGTGTTCATTGCTTCCGGGAAACAGTTTGGTTCTGAGAGACCTGGTTGGTTCAGGATCGTCTTTTCCAATAAGAAGGATTTGTTGCTCGAGGGTCTGAAGCGCATTGTCGAAGCGATTGAAACGTAGACGCAGAAACCAAAATTACAGAAACAGATGTACATGACTCCCAGGAGACGAATCCCCTTAACATCCGATTCCATCGATGATGTCATCTACAATTGAACCGGATAGAAGTTGCAACCGCGAGGGACTTCTGCAAGGCTAGGACGGCACAACTTGAAACTCCGAGCTCACCCATTGAGTTGCCTCGCGTTTGCCTCAGTAGCGTCGGACTTTAATCGATCCCGTAACTGACCTAGACTGCTGGAAGGTATCTGTAGCGGACTTACCGGGTGGCTGGAGATAGTAAAGCTGCGCCCTACCATCCAATAAGGCGTTGCAGCGGGGGTTGCCCAGGCCCCAAAACTGCCAACTGAGTCAGGTTCATGAAAGTGTCCGGCGGGATGTTCGACGACTACATGCGGAGTTCGCATCTTTGGAAACTTTAGACCCCAAATTCGCTGTCATTTCATCTACGAGTAAAGTTTCTTTAGATTAAATCACCTGTTAGACTTATGCAGTCTCGCTTTCGCCCCTCAGTTGGTCTCTTGGTATGCTCTTTTACGCGGACGTACAGCCTGTAGACAACAGCCATGGTCGTTGATAGTCGTAACGAATCGATGCGGAAGCACCGGAAACCTTACTAGGACCTTTATTTTGCGGATACGAAACCGAGAAAGGATTCGTATCATTGTATGGTTCGCTGATCTATAGTCTGGTGTTGTACTTCTGTAACGCCGAAGTGGTATAAATAATGAAGTTGACTTCTGCCATCACACCGGCTTCTGTTTCGACCACACAATTATACGCTTCCACAAGAGTCATTTACACATCACAATGAACGCCAAGGCCCTTCTCGCTCTCCTGTTCGCCTCCGCGGCGATGGCCACTCCGTTGGAATCGACCAACAACGGTCTTCTGGGCCGCGAGCCTCTTCCTCAAGGAAACTGCTGCTCTTACATTCCCGGAACATGCGACTGCGGCTGCGTAAGTGCCCTTAACTCTGATCCGTGATAAGAACATTTGGACTGACATGGTTTGTGATTGTAGTGCTCGGGTGTAAGTCAACTACCGCCAACTTGTCTACGGAGTTTAGAACTAGTGCGAGTTGAACTGCCTATGATACTAACATGAACTAGGGACCCTGCGCTACCGACAGTGACCTCACTGCTACGTGCCCGTAAAGGGTGTTGTCATTACAGAACCAGCCGCTTGGTATCGCGAAGAATTTCTAGACAATTGAATAGGAAACGGAGCAACTTCTTTTTCCTCAGCTGTGTATCTACAACCAAATAAACAAGTAACTTCCTCTAACGACTTCTGCGCGCCACATCAATGTCGAATTTCTTCAGCTTAGCAGCAGTATCGCATTGACAGCATGAATGTCCTTCTGAGAAAGAATGGATCGTTCAAATTCATGTCTCTTTAGAATGTCCGAGGAACGTGCGCGCTTTGCGAGGACGAAAGAAATACTGGGCAGACTTAGCCGGACTCCTTTCCTGCTGATTTTTCAATTGAACCAGCAAAAGTAGCTGCATGTTAATACAACCCTGGAACTCATAGGCCGCTACAAGCTTGGTTTCGTGGGCCGTGGCCCGCGTCTGAAGATATCCAGAGGACAGCAAAGACAATCTCCTTTGGAACTGGCCATTAGTTTTGTAGCGGTTCCGATCTTATGCTACTTCATGCAATGGTCTCATTGGTTTACTGAAAAAAAACATAATTTGCCAAAGATCGTATCCAAAAGCAGATGATGCACCTTGTAGCTATGCCCGAGATCGGCCAGTACCGACATGGGCCACTTCGGCTCCTGACTCAGGCTGTGGTTCCACTCCCCCGGATTCGGCACCGGAAACTGCATGCGGGTCGCGCGGGAGCCGTAATCCGTAATCCGAACATTAATAGATGCAGAGTGCTGCTCGCAGGGGGGTCTAAAATCTAGCTATAGGGGTGTAGCTATACTAGATTAATAGATTCTCTATATTATATATACTTTATACTTACCTATATAGTAAACTTATTAATTACTTATATATATATATACGTATAAGTAGGGTATATACTTAACTAAGTAAGTATTATTTTATAAATTAATACTATTTTAGTTTCTACTTTAGTAATATATAAGCTATATATAGTATATACTTTATATCTCTCTATTTTAGTTTAGTTAAAAGTTTTTCTTTTTTTTCTCTTATTTATATAAATTATAACTATATAATATATATATAACTACTAATTCTAGTATTAATTATATATTAACTTAATATATACTAACTATATATAGATTATATCTATTTAAGAATTTATAAATATAAAGGTTAATAGTACTATTAACTTTTATTTAATTTAAAGTTATTTTTATAGTATATTAAGTATATATATAACATATATTAAAACTATTATAAAACTAATATATCTCAAGATTTATCTTAAATAATAATCTTAACTATAAACTTAATAATAAGTTCTTATATATCTTAAGTATATATATAAATAGTACTTAATATATTTTTAGTTAACTTTAAGAATATTATTTTAGAGATAAATAAGTATATATTATAAGTTATTTAGTATAAGCTATATATATATTAAATATAGATAATAAATATACTTAATAAAACTAAGAAACTATCTAAGATTAATACTTTAATATAAGTTTACTATTATCTTTACTTTACTTTAATATATATTAATATTATACTAGCTATATAGTTAAAGTTAGCTTTAAAGCTATATATAGCTAGATTTATAACTTATAGCTTAATATATATATTATATATCTATTAACATAGGTATAAGCGTATTCAGGGGCGTAGTATATACGCCTATATAGTATAAGGTTATAGATAGGCTTATGTTATAATAAAAATAATAATCCTAAGCATTTATAGGTATTTAATTATATAGATAATAATAAAAGAAGAGATGTATTGTAATAACTCTAGTTATTGTAGTTAGTAAGTTACATCCTAAAGTAGGGAAAAAGGAGGGGAAAGATAATCTAAAACGTAACCTACTAAACTGCTAATTATATAAGGTGCTTACGTAACTATACGTATTATATAATTAATATTATAGTTATAGGTTATAATAAATAGAGTATTTTTATATAAGGTTTTATACCTTAAAGTCTATTTATTTATTTTTTATATAGAATATTTAAGTAAGTAAGGTATTATTATAAGTATTATCATTATATAAGATGTTATATATTAATATCCCCCCTTAAGGTATATATAGCTAATTTATAGTATATAGCTTACTTATTTAATATATATATACGTTATAGGTATAAAAAACTTAAAAACCCTATAGGAAAAATAAGAAAAATATTTCTATATTATATAATATATATATAACTAGTTAAAAAACTCTTTAAAAGAACCTTATAAGTAAAAAAGTAAGAGAAAAACTAATAAGTTGTTTATTTAATACGGTTATTTTTATTATTATTATTATTATTATTATTATTATTATTATTATTATTATTATTATTATTATTATTATTATTATTATTATTATTATTATTATTATT
>JAKMXC010000853.1:0-18808 GCA_025328345.1 Colletotrichum sp. SAR11_59
TAAGGTTTAGTTATTACTAGTAAACTTCTATATAGAATAACCTTATAAGAAGTTAGATTAGCTATACCTAAAGTATAAAGTAACTAAGGTAATCTTACTAACTATAGTTAAGTTAAACGTTCTAAGTAAGGTTTATAACTATTTTTATATTAGCTTATTATATTATACTATAAATAACTTACTCCTAAGCTAAGAAGTTAATAACTCTTAACTACTACTAATCTTTAAAGATAGAGAAGATAAATAGGAGGTTAAATCTATTTTAGTAGTATAATAGAAACGTATAAGTAGGGGTAAGCGTTATAAGTTACTTATTAAATAAATAGGTTATAGCTAGCTTACTTAAGAACCTCTATAGTCCTTATAGGATAACTAGGTAGTTAATAAATTTAAAGAAAAGTATAGCTTAGTAAATAAGAATAATAGTAACCTTTAATATATAGCGTTATAACTTAATAGCAGCATATAAATAGGAGCAGAATAAGGGAATTAATAGTAAGGTAAGTTATAATTAAGAAGTTAGGGAGAGGTAAAAAGACTTTATTATAGCATAAAGCTATAGAAGAGCGTAATAAGACTAAGATAGGCTTAAGATAGGTGAATAATAAGTAAAATGAAAACTCTAGAAATAAGACCCTTACTTCTCCTACTTAACGTAAATAGTAGTAGTAGTATTAATAAGCTAAGAAGTAGTTAGAACCTATAAATAGGGATAGGATAAGGTTATAACAAACCTTATAGAGGACTTTAACTATATCTAAGTAAGCTTAGGTAAGATAGTATAACTAAGCCTCATTAAGCTTAACTAAGAGTAATATTAAGGTAGAGGTAGTAGTAAGAGCGCTAAGGATAGGAATAGCTAGAGAACTAGTAGAAAGCGTAGGGGAGGTATTAACGCTAGTAGTAGCCTTAGCAGTAACTTTAGTAGTATACTTCTCCTTAGCTTTAACGTAGATCTTATAGCTTTAGATAGAGATAGCACAGAAGAGCTCTACGTAAACCTTAAGCTATATAGGGAACTAACAAAAAGTTAATACTTAAACTAAAGTAGTAAAATAATAAGGACTTACTAAAGCTTACTTATTAATACTATAATACATAAGATAGTTATAGCTAAGAGAAGTAAACTCCTTATAGTAGTAGACTATACCTTTATTACTCTAGTAGATTGTTAACCTTATAGGATTAGAGCAGTAGAAGAGTAGCACTTATATTAATATAAGTAGACTTAATAGCCTTATTAGAATAGTAGATATAGTAAGTAATATTACCTAAGAATAGTTAACCTCTATAATAAACTAAAAATAGTATATTAATATACCTTGCTTGAGGATATTATAGTAGGCTATAATATTATTAAACCTCTTAGCTTTAGCTACAGCAGATATATACTTTAGGTAAGGGATTATATAAGCAGGTCTCTAGGTTTTATCTAAGGGGATACTACTAAACATAAGCTAGTATTTATAAAGGCTTTAATAGAACGTTAGAAAGGCAATAAATAAATAACTAGATAGTATATAAAAATAAGCTCCTAAGTAATAAGGTAAGTAAAGAGGAACTAAATAAGATTATAGAGGGGGTTATCCTAGAGGTTAAAGTCCTTAAGGATAGGCTCCTCGCTATTAGAGAAGCTAGTAAACTTAGAGTAGTTAGAGAGTAAGCTTTTAATATTAACTAGAAGAGGAAACTCTATCTCCTTATTAGAGTTAGGGAGAGTAGGCTAAATAAGGTTAATTATAGTAAAATAACAAGGAAAAGGTAAGTAATAACATATAGGAGGCGCTATTTATAGAAGCTAAGTAAGTAGTAGCTAGATCTATATAAGTTAGCGTTTAATAGGGATTTAGATCTAACTAACTTATAGAATAAATAGACTAAAGGTATACTAAAAATATAGCTATAATAATAAAAAGTTAGTTAAATAATAGCGCGAAAGATTAAGTAACTTACTGCTATATAGGTTAATAAGAGAAGGAAAAACTAGAAGCAAACTAGGTATAAAAAATCATATTATTACGTTATTTACTTATAAAGCGTAGCATAGTTAGTAGTCTAGATTAATAAAGTTCTAGGCCTACTTTTAGCTTATACTAACCGCCTTTAGCCTATACTAAACCTATACTTATATAAGGGTTAGAAGGGGGGGGTATATATTATAGGCTACGCCTATTTATTATATCTAAGTAATACTACAAACTACTAGGAATTCTACCCTTAGTAACTACACTTACTTAATAGGCGCCCTATACTTATTTTTCTCCTACATAAGGAGCATCCTAGAAACTTCCTTTCTTTAGCTTAGATTACTATAATTAAGGCACCCTTAAGTTGAACAAACTGAAGGTTAGCCTCTCATACTTAGGTATTATATTAAGATCTATAAGTTTACTATATTATCTATAAATAGTACTTTATTAAGTATTACTCTATTTATTATAAAGTTTATTATTATCTTACTAAGAATTAAACTTCTACTAAAGCTACTATTAGTATTTATATCTAAAGTTTAGTCTTTATTATTTTTTACTTTTTTCTTTATAATATTTAAAAAGTTAATTATTAATTTTAATAGTAAAGCTACTATATTATAAAAAGTCCTTAAAGTAGTTAATTTTAATAATCTTATCTTTAACTTTATTTTTAAATCCTTAATAAAATATAAAGATCTTAGTTTCTTTAGTAAAGTTAAATTAGATACTAAGTTATTAGAATATAGTAGTATATTCCTTAGTAGACTTAGTTTATTATAGTTATATTAGTTCCCTTTTTACTTATTATTCTTATTAAAGTTCTAAAAAAAAGAGTATAAAGTATCTTTAAATCCTTAAAAGTTACTATAAATATTATAAGTTTTAGTAGAGTATTTATTTAGTATTTTATAGTTAAAGAATCCTTTTTAAATAAGTTTAAACTACTTAAAAGTTCTTTTATAGAAATAAGTAGCTATATAAACTACTTTCTTAGTATAACTAGTAAGGTCTCTATAATAAAAGTTTTAGTAGTTCTTAGCTTAGATTAAGAATAACTTAAGTTATCTAGAAGTACTATTATAAATAATAAAAGTATTAAACTTAAGTTTCTATTATTTTCTAATAAAAGTAGTAATAATATTAGTAATAGCTTAGAAAGTATTAAGTTCTTCTTAGAGTTCTTAAACTTTCTTAAAGTTAGTATCTCTTTTAATATCTTTCTTAAGTTTTTTATATACTTATTTAGTATTTTAAAGTTACTTATTAAAGTTATTTATAGTTTACTTACTTTTATTAATAAAGGTTTATATCTCTTTAGATTTAATATTTTATTTCTAAATAATATATTAGAGTTTTTTATATCTTTCCTTAGTAAAGAAACCTTCTCTATTAGAGTTATACTTAAAGTTTAATATATTATAGTTTTTAATACTAATAAGTTCTTATACTAAGCTTTAAAGCTAGTTATATAAGAAAAATAAAGATCTTAAAGTAGGAGATTTAGCTAAAACGTAAAAAGATATACTTATTATTTTACTATTAATAAATATTAATAATTAACTTACTAAATAAGAGTAATTAAAGTATTATAGTTAGCTATCTAATAGTAAGGTTTACTAATAGAAGCTAGAGATTAATATATTATAATAGTATATTAAGTTATAGTTATAGTTATAAGTTATAAGTTATAATAAATTAAGTCTTTAGAGATTAAAATAATTAGTCTTAAACTTAATAAGTAATTTATAGTAAAAGTAAACTAAAAGTATTTATAAAGATAAATACTAAGAAATTAATTACTAAAAAGCTATAAAAGTTTAATTATAAGTTAAGTTTAAAGTTATACTATATATAAGTTTAAAGTAGTTTCTTTATTTTAAAAACTAATATCTCCTAAGTAGTCCTTAAGTATAAACTACTTTCTCTATATTAATCCTAAATTAAAACTACTTATCTTTTATTAATCTTTTTTATTATTATATAACTTATATTATAGTTCTTTTATTCTACGTAAATCCCTATTATTCCTATAATCCTATAGTATAAATATCCTATTTTAACTATTTAACGCTTAAGTAAGTTAGTTAACTATTATCTATATAGAATAAGTTATAATACTAAACTCCTAAAATAAAAGTAATTAATATTATAAAAAAAGAAATATAAGAGATCTATAATAAGTACTCTATAAATAGATAAATAACTAATAAGATATACTTAAGTTATCTACTTTAAAGTAGAAAATAATATTACTTTTAAACTAGAAAATAAAAATATCTTATTTTATTAAAACTTAAGGGAAGTTACTTTTAGTTATATTAAACTACTTAAAAGTTCTATTTAATTCCTTATTATAATAAAGAACTTAGAAATAATAACTATATAAGTAAAAAGGATAATAACTAATATTTAAGTTATTAATTATAATCTAAATAATCTTATCTTTCTTTAATATAAAGCTATAAGTATATATACTATAAACTTTAAAGTTTATAGCTATATCTCCTATAATAAGAGTAGTATATAATATTAAAACTTTTAGAGAAGTATAGCTAATATTATTAAAGAAAGTATAGTTAGTACTATTACTTAAGTTATCTATAATAATATTAAGTTTAATTGTTTACTTAAGTTTACTAAAGTATTTAAAACTATTATATAAAACTAAAATTATATTATTAAATAGTTAAAAGTCCTTATTTATAAATATTAATTTAAAAAATAACTTTAATAAATTATATATTAACTACTTAGTAATATTTTAGTTTAAGTTATTTAAAAGAGTATTAAAAAAGGTCTATACTATATTAGTAAAGATCTTATATCTAATATATTCTACTTATATTCTTCTTATTATATCTATACTTCTAATAATAAGATAATTCTAAGTAAAGTTATTCTTAGTAGTTAGAAAGAAGCTATATTACTAAGCTATAGATAGATAGATCATATTAGCTTCTACTAACTAAGTATAGACTCTATTAACTTTAACAATAGATATATTATACCCCTTAAACTAAAGGTATTAACTAGCAAAAGCACTAATATTAATAAGGTATAAGAAATAGGTTTTGCCAGGCTGAATCAAGATAGTGAGATTTTAGGTTTCATTTATCAGCGCAGCCTTAGGCACAGGCTCCGCACCGGTGGGGTTAGTCTTGCTCATGAATGGCGGGATGAGCACCTGCATCTGCTCATGGTACCAATCGGACAAGGTGACGATGACTTCCTCATCATATTGGTCCTTGTACGGGTTGTCCGGATCATGAATAATGAGGGGAGCGCGCAGACCATCAGGATACTGGCTCTTCGTGTGAGAGTGGTACCAGTATGTTCCAGGCTGAGTGATCTGTGCCGGCCTGAGTCAGTAAACAGCATAGTTCAGAAATTCGGCACCATCTGGATTGTCAAGATGGTCACTCGGTGACATACCGTGAAGTTGTAGGTGAAGTTCGATCCCGGAGGGATAGGGCATTGTGAGACTTGGGAGGGGCCATCCATTTGCGTGGTTCCGTTCATGAATAGTCCATGGAAATGGAGCGAGGTGGACTGGTTACCTAGAGCATTGTAGGCATTGACGATGATGTTGTCGCCAATGTTAGCCTCAATGCGCGGAATAGGCCATTGACCGTTGATGCCAATAACGGGCCGCTCGAAGGCGCCGTCGGGATTGGCACGAACCCAGCCGATGGAGAAGTCGTAGGTGACCGTGGCGGCCGTGACCTGACGCAGCGCTGAGCACGCGAGCGCTAAGAAGAGAGCTTTGGCCATTCCGACAGGACGGTCTCAAGAACCAAGACTCAATGTCGAAGAAAGAGTCCCTGGGAAGAATGACTCGGGACAGAAGGGGAGAGTTTGAGAAAAGGCGGCTGCTCTGACGGAGAGGGAGACGGTCCTCCTTGGACGAAGAACGGGATGAACTTATGTCTATCAAACGTGAAGAGGGAAGTAAAGTGGCGCAAGCATTTGACGTGGAAAATTATTTACCTGGACAAGGGACGGAAGAAGGTTGGGTGCCTATCATTTCCTTCGCCCACCACGGTCTGAGTCCGAACACCCTCAATGTTACGCGGGGCTTTGCAGCAACGGGTGCACGACAATGGAGTCACGTTGCTCTGAGAGATTGGAAAAGAAGATCCCCCTCTTGATGGAGAGACGCCACATACACAACGGCATCTAATCCATCAATCTGATAATCGCTCATCGGAGGCAAAGCTTAGCAACATGGCTAGTCGCTCTCCTCTCGCCCACTAGTGGCGCTATCAAAGGACCATCCAGACCCTTGATCGACCCATTTGAGAATCCAAGGAGTGTTTGTATCTGTACGTATCGTATACTTCAGTACAGAAAGTGTTATCTTCTGCAAAAGAAAAATCTTTTCGGGTGGTGGTTGCAAACAATACAACATGGCTGGGTTCCACGTTTCGAGCGCCGACTGTAGCCCGGACCCTTTCCAAAGGAGCCACATGCACATTTGAAGCGACTAAGCTGCCGGCGGTAGCCACCCACATTTCCCGGCGATCGAATCTAGTGGGCAGATTTCTCGGGGACCATGTCCACCTCCCTGGACGCGTCGAACTACCCCTGGCCCCTAGTTGGCTGGGGCTCCAGCCGTTGAGGCCCGCTGGCGTTTCTTCGAGACTTTGTGATAGTAACACACCATCTTGATTTTCATCTGCGGAAAGCGCAAGCATCGACATGCTCCCGTCACGCATCCATCGCACGACGAACTCGTCTCCTCTCACAGTGTCACCATCCCTGGTCTTCCGAGCCCGAACTCGGGCGACAGAATATGCGACCTCCTCCTCCTCCTCGATCCAAGCGAACTTCCCTTGACTTATCATCACCTCGATAAATCCTCTTGTTGCCCAATCGTGGACTTGTGTCCTCTCGTCCGACACTTTCTCTCGACATAGCATCGCGGCTGCATAGTCTGCACGACCTCTGCTTACAATGACTGTCAACGTGTTTTCAGTCCCCGTCTTCCTTGTCGTCTTTCGCGAGTCCTTGGAGACTGGCATCATTGTGTCTGTCCTCCTTGCGTTCCTGAAGCAGACACTCGGCGGAACAGGTCAAGATGTTCAGGTCTACAAGGCCATGCGCAAACAGGTACGGGATCTCTGTTGTCGATATGACCACTTACACGACTTGTCAATGCGGATAGAAGGCTGACTTCGATGGCTGTTGTAGGTCTGGCTCGGGGCAGGCATCGGCCTTCTAATCTGCCTCGTAGTTGCTGGTATCATCATTGGCGTGTTCTATGGCGTCGGCAAGGATGCCTGGCAGGCTCACGAGTACTACTACGAAGGCGCGTTCGCTATCTTCGCGTCGTTCATCATCACGTTGATGGGAATCGCGCTCCTTCGAGTCGGAAAGCTGCAAGACAAATGGCGCGTCAAGCTGGCGAAGGCGATGGAAGCTCCGTCCAAGACCTCTACGTCTGCAGGCCAATCCCGCTGGAAGAGAAACAAGGAGAAATACGTCATGTTTGTGCTGCCCTTCATCACGGTTCTTCGTGAGGGTATTGAGGCCATCGTCTTCCTTGCCGGCGTCACGTTTGCCGCCCCTGCTACTTCCGTTCCTCTCCCGGTCATTATCGGGCTGCTTGTCGGGATTTTCACGAGCTACCTTCTCTACAAGTAAGATATTTCTGAACTCTGGCGCATTTGGCTGCGTTGGCTAATCCTTTTCGCGCTTCAGGAGCGGTTCTACTTCGAAACTTCAAATCTTCCTCGTTGGCTCTACCTGTTTGTTGTACATCGTCGCAGCCGGCCTGTTCTCTCGTGCCGTTTGGTTCTTCGAGGCTCAGAAATGGAACGACGCCGTTGGTGGAGACGCAGCAGAAGTCGGAAACGGCGCAGGATCCTACGATATTGACAAGAGTGTTTGGCATGTGAACGTGAGTCGATCGCAGTAAATGAGTACGAAAGCAGCTTGAGCATTGTGTCTAACACCAGATTTACAGTGCTGCAGCCCGCAGCTGAACGGTGGTGGAGGCTGGGTTCTGCTGAACGCCATCTTCGGCTGGAACAACTCTGCAACCTACGGATCGGTTATCTCGTACAATGTCTACTGGATTGTGGTCATGTTGTGGCTGGTTGTGCTCCGCTTCGAGGAGACAAAGGGACACTGGCCTTTCATGAAGCCGAAGGCCCCCAGATCTACTACGACCGAATCACCGAGCAGCACCGACGTGCCAGTCGAAGAGTCCAAGACCACCGCTGCCACCACCACGAATGCTCTTTGAGGCGTTCTAGGACCCCATTCAACGCCCGAACATGGATTAATTCATGTCGCCTGTTGCCTCAACTTGGGCGACGGAGGGAGGGCACGAGAAAGTAAAGACTTTGGAAAGCCGTCTTGATGAGACATGAATTGGGACGGATTTGAAGATAGGCGGCCGAAAGAAATACGCCCATGCGATGTCAAAACCAAACAGCTTGACAATAGACAACCTACAACAGCACGAGTTCATGCTAGTGCTATGGTCAACGATTAATAAATCTGTGATTATCACGATTCAAGAGGTTCAAGATGATGTCAAATCATTGTATATGCTAGATCACCCAGTTCAGTCCCATTCCACCGTGTGAGTATGCTCTCACTCAAATGTTTCATTCCGCTTACACAACGTGACACCCTCGCTTACAGCTGCATCGTTGACTCGCCTAACCCTCCTGAGTCGCGATTCAGCCAGGGAATACTCGAACTGGCCTAGTAAAGCCAGGCGGTCACGAGGGCATGTTCAATCACCTCGTGGAACCAGAACCGAGCTAGCGGGAGTGACAGAAGGCAATTCGAGATGTTGAAAAGAGGGGTGTAAAGCAGTCGAGATACCAGATTTAGCCAACCTGTCACGCATACAACTCCGGGCACCCATGCTAGAGAAGGCGGGAACCCCCACAATGCCAGATAACAGGCTAGAGAGGGGTTAGCAATGGCACTTTATTCGGGCCAATGTCGAGCCGCCCCTTGAAGCTAGCAAATAGACGACAGCGCCACCTGAACAGACCACTCTACGGCGTTGCCTGAGCTCGTACGACCGAGACGGAAACGTTCGGCGATACACTAACATCGCGGGCGCCTCACACGATCTGCATACTCACGAGAGCTATCCCTGGACTTTCATGTCCCCAATTGGCAGCTAGATGAAATATCCAGGGCTTACGCGTCAAAAGAAACCAAGTAAATCATCAACTCTGCGAAGATGATCTAAGCATCACAAAGACGGACGCCCTACTGTCGCTTGAGCAACTAAGATAGCTCGGGCGTTGGCCAAGCGCCAAGACGGGTTCACTTCCGCAAGCCAACCACCATCACTGTATTAGGCACAGTTGCAGAGGCTTTCCACGTTGTCGGGTACTTTCAACCCCGCCCCCAAGTCTGTTCCAACTTCCACCCTGAATGCAGCTTCGTGGAGCCGTCTGGATCCCTGCCGCAGACCCAGTATGCTTCATGAGGGTCCACGTCTCGCTTGTAAGTTAGTCACAATGACAAGCTTTTCGAGGACGCTGCAACACCGGAACGCCGAGTGTGTCCCTTTGATGAATCGGGTTCTTCTTAGTTCCCGAAAGCGATCACCGCCTGAAGCAGAGCGTAGGGCCAAGATACAGAGCAATGTGTACAATTGCCTTCCTTTCTCGTTGGAGAGAGCGTCCTTGCTCGGCGTTCTTGCCGAGTAAGTGACTGCATAACTAATCCATACATGATGCATCAACCATTAGAATTATCATATGCCAGGCCTTCGAGTAAGGACATTTTGTGACCCTTTATCTGAATTCCGTCTGAATCCGTAGATACGCCGAAGACGTTGCGGCGTACGAACCGAGGGGTCTTGTTGTTATCCACTTTAGGAATGGCAACTCTAGTGCATCGTCTCAACAGTGGCGATCGTCTTGGCCTCAAGTCTCCACGTTCTCGCCCGGCTCAGCAAAGAGCCTAACGTCTGTACAGCGGATACTCGTTCGATACCTTGCCCACGTGGTAGAATTATGTGAAATCATTGGCTGCCATATAGCACTATCTTCTTGTGTGAATGATGTAGAAATTTGCTGTCACGAACATGGGATTCTGGGCAATGAGTCTTTCATGACAGAACGCTGGTGAACGAGGCATGAAAGAGATTTTGAGCTTGCACACTTTCCCACCACGCCTCCTACAGCAGGCAATGACTCGAGCGCGTGTGGACGCAGAGTTTGTTGTTGTTTTGATGTGCTGTAATTAAATTCGCTTTCGTTGTAAACGGGCCCCAGTCATTCCCTAAAGTTGTGACGGGTCCTCACTAGCGATCTTTTGACGGGTCGCGTTCTGTGCACTTACACCGTGCAGTGTTAGGCTAAGATTAGTGACCTAGCGGCTCACGTTTTCTCTGGATTTCCTGTCAAAATCTGATGATCATCGGTGCTTCTTCTCACAGTGACAAAATGTGGCGTTGCGCGTGCTGTGCTACCGTCAATCCTCAGCTCGGCCTTCCGAGCTGCCCTCTCGGAGGTAGACCAGCCCACCAAAGCGAAGCTTGTCAAGTGGCAACGGTACGCCAAGTCGGATGGAGCCGAGGCATTGGATGGGTCTAAAGCTGGGACTGCTTCCCAACACGTCCATTGCTGCGGCATCGCTTAAGATCTGTTTTATTCCCGACTTTTGCCCATGACTAGTACGGGAGCTGCCCTCTCTACACTCGCATGGCGATTGGCTGATACCATTGATGTAATGCTCCGATAAGTAACAAGTTAGGCCGTTGCCTCTTGCAGGCGGAGGATCGATGTGCCGCAGGACCCCCGGTAATGTGGATCGAAACAACTCCATCCCACCAACAAGGCTAGGTTGTGATGCTTGATGGAGCGCAAAACTCTGCAGCATACCGCCGTCTTAGGCACTTTCGTAGAGTGGAATGTGATACGAATTAGCGGCGAACAATGCGGGCATTGAAGGCTTTGAGACTTGCAGCAACGGCCTTCTCTCGGTGTCAGCAGAGACGGACTTATGCGGACATAGTGTACTGTGAAAATGTCTCGTTTCAAGAAGCACATGTTCAGAAATTGTTAGTTGAGAAATTGTCAAAAAAGCTCTTACGGCAGAATTAAGTGCTTGAAGACTTGAGGCGGCCGCTAGAGTGCTACAGTTGTCACAGGGCTGAGCTAACTTTTCCGTGTGGGCGCGACTCGAGTCAGTTGACTTGATGATGCCAGACTAAACTAGCATGCATGGCAAGTGATATCAGATCGACTCTATCAATCTACTCACACACAAAGTCAAATTGGAAGTCCTCAAGTGATGTCAAACCTGGAACCTCGGTTTTCCTCCGAACTTCGAGTGCCCATAGAGCTGGAGCGATATCGCTGCTGATATGCTCACGCCCTCTTGCCCAGGTCCTTGTGTGAGTATTGCGGCTTGAAGGATTTGAAGTGAAGCCATAGTACGATGATTACCAGATAATCATTTAGATATCTCCACTAAATCCCTGTTTTCATGTTGGAAGTGGTGAAGGTTTGTTTCATCAACCAGCTGATTAGATCCTGGCCTCGTGGGTATTCTGACGAACATGTCTCTCGAACGTAGAGTGACTTGTTGTCTCGAGTGGAGATGTGGAATCAAAACTTCGTCCGAACAAGGCAGTCCACAACTTGTGATGGTCCAGCCTCTAAATCTTTATCTCGGGATCAGATTAGATCCAATCAGGATCATCACAACTCCATTACCTACGTTGCAATCGTTGGGCTCTAAGCTCTCACCCGGATCTCGCCTGCATTTTACACGAGATATTTTCTTCAAGCGGCGGAAATCGACCGTAGCCAGCGGGATGCACGAGGTGAAGTATCCCTGGTTGAGTTTGATACATTCACGATGCTTCTTGGGAGCGTGACCCTACGGATGGCTTCCACCCCACCCTCAGTTAAAGTCGTGTTTTGCATCCCAGTATTTGGGCAGTGAAAAACTTTGCATTTGTGTTAAAGACACAGACATTGGCTAGTATACCATAGGTAACATTTCGATTATTTGAGCATTTCCCCCCTTGTCTTTGCCGAGGCTCTTCTTGTTGGTGTTGAAACAATCGTCACTGCACGGACTCCAGCGTCACTTACACCATTCAACATGATTGAGACACGGGCAGCCAAAAAGCCAAAGCCGCCCAATGCGCGCCAGCTCATGAATGAATGGAATGTGAAGATCTATGCTGCCGTTATATGTGCGGTCATTGCTGTCTTCATTCTGTGTCACTGGATTAGGTCGATCAACAGGAAACTTACTTCCTCACCTAAAGCATGGCGACGCTTGCCCGGTGTGTCTATTGTCGTCAAGACATCTCGGTGAGACTCACGTGAGAGATAATAGCTGCTGGACCAGGAAATTAACACTCAATAGGCAAATCCGGAGCTTGCTAATCCGAAAGGTCCCCGGGTTTTCGTCAGGCGGCCATGCGTTCTTGGCGATCGCCTTCGTGGGCGTCAACATCGTTATGTGCTTCCACCACGTGGATAGGGCCAAGACCAGCAACTTCGCTGCACGATTTAGATGGTCAGTTTTCTATTTTGTGGCGGCATCTAATAGCGCAAGCTGACTGGTTGGGTACAGGATGTCGACCGCTAACATGTTGTTGTTGTTGTTGTTGTTGTTCTATTTTTCGACGTTAGAGCTAGGCTTAGATCGCTCCCTAGGGTATACGTTATATAGAGTACGGTTATATATCTAAATAAATCTACTATATATTATTTTTACTCCTTAATTTAAGTATCTTCTAATTAATTACTTCCTATATATAATATTTCTAAGCCTAGAAGCTACTTTAGCTATTAAGAAATAGTACTAATATCTCCTATTTCTAGCTTATATTACTTAGTTAAGGCTAGTACTATAGAAATCTAAGTTTTACTATACTAAGGTTAGTATTATTATAAAATCTAAGTAAGGGGCTTTTAATTAGTAGTTAAAGTTAAAACTTAAGCTACTTATAAACTTCTAAAGAAATAAAAATTACTTATAGTTTACTATATTTTATTAAGAAAACTAGGATTTTTATAGAAAAGTTAGTAAGTTAATTTTTATATTTTCCTATAATAATTTTAATGATTTAGGCTAAAACACTTAAATTAAATAAAGTATAATAGAAGTTAAGAAAGTTATTAACTAAAAGATCTATATAAATAGACTATTTAGTAGTTTTAACTACTAAAGAAACTTATAATTTCTTTAAACTTCTTAAATTACTTTAGATTACTAATTATAGATTTCTAATAATACTTAAGGTCTCTAAATAGGGATAGACTTAGCTTACTATTAATTAGTAGTTAAAGCTATTAAAATTTCTTTAAATAAGTTAAATAGTAAAATACTATATATATAGGAGATTTCTATTTTCTATATTTATATCTTTAAGCGTTTTATTACCTCTAAGTGAAGTACTTATAGTATATTTTAAAATCGCTATACTTTAACTAAATAGTAATTAAGTAGTATAGAAGTTTTTATAAGAGCTTTAGCTCTAGAGGGTATTAAAACGCTAACTAAAGATTATTATAAGTATAACGTTAAGGTTTTTTACTTATATACTATTATTCTTAATAGTACTTAGTAATTTTCTTTTATATTAGATACTTTATAGTAACTACTATAGCTAATAAAATAAGGTTAAGAAAAGCTATTAAAGTCCCTTATTTTATAAGTATATCTACTAACTTATTTCTAGGAATATCTTTATAACTAAGAACTTAATAAATAAAGATAGAAGAGGTTACTAAAGCGATATACTCCTTAGTTTAAAGAATAGTTACTTATAAAGATAAAAGTATATTACTATATCCCTCTAAAGCGTTAATAATACTAAGGTTATTAATATAAATATGAATTATACTTATTAAGTTCTATAAGTATATTACTATACAAAGTTTAAGGTTTATAGCTTTAGCTTTAGTATTAAAAACTCTAGTAAAAGCTAAGTACTAAAAGTTTTATATAAGAGGCGCTTTAGCTTTTTTCTTTTCTTCTTTTTCACTTAAGAATATAATATAGCTATAGCTAACTTCTTTAGACTTAAGTTTAAACCTATTAATATAAGTAATAATATTATTTATAGGAATATCCTTAAACTAAGCTTTAAATTTAGTAGTAGCTACTTTTTTTAGTAAATAAAAGAAACTAAGAGGTTATAAGAGTATTAGAATAAAGTAAGGGTAGTAAAAAAGTATTATAGTAGTATATTATAGTTATATAAGCTTATAATAGGGGTTAGAAAAGTAAATATATAGGTATTAGACTAGTAAATAATAAGAATTAAAATAGCTAAACTTTATAAAAAGAGAAATTTATTTCTATTAAAATAAGTAAAATATTAAACTAAAATAGATCTATAATATAGCTAGTATTATATATTAATACTCTAAGTTTATTTAGAAAAGAGAGTTTATTCTAATTTACTTAAGTTTTAATTTTTAAACTACTATTAGTAATTCTTATACCTAAAGCCTAAGAAAGGTCTATAACGTTCTAATTACTACTAATAAAAAAATAAAGGAGGATAAAATACTAAAAGATATAAGTAGTAATATTATTATTTACTATACTAGGCCTATATATATTTAGAATAGTTATATTTTTAATCTATATTTAAATAAAGTTATAAGTCTTATAAAACTAAGTCTAAATAGCTTTTAAACCTTTCCTAATATATATAATTATTTAAAGAATAATATTTAAGTTATAATATTCTTAAGTATTAATAAAGTAAAATCCCTTATAAAAGAGGTAGTTTATAAAGAATAACCTCTTTTTCTTTTTATTAATATAAAGTTCTTATACTAAAACTATATTAATATACTTCTTAATATAGCTTTATAGTAGTATATAATTTATAAGGTTTCTACGCTTAATATTATATTATATAATATATAAACTTCTAGCGTAATATCCTTAAACTTACTTAAAGCGAGGTGTTATCTTTAAAAAAGGGGATTTACTATATATTATTATAATAACTAAGTTCTTTAGAATATAAAGTAGTATTATAAGTAAAGCTATAAAGAAAGTAAGAAGTAGAAACTTATAAAGTTATAGGTTTCTTAAACTTAAAGAGGTTAAGCTGAAATAAACTACTATTTTTTAAACTTTCTTTAAAAACCTCTTACTTTATATCCTTTTAGTAGGTTATAGTATAAATAGTATTACTAGACTTAATGGTATAAGTTTATTTCTAATATAAGTAAGAGGTAAGGGGAGTATTTAGTATCTTAGTTTTAATATCTTTAAACTTAAAGTTTTCTAAAGAGGAGTTTAAAACGAAGAAGTTATTTTCTTTAATAGTTTAGGTAGTATTAGCTATTTTATAGTTAAGTAGAGCTATACTATTAGTAATAATTATTAATTAAACTATTTTAAGCTAAGCTAGGGAAGTAAAGGTAACTAAAAGTAAGTTATAGAAAGCGTTATTAAGCTTAAGTATAGATAATATATTATAGGTAGCTTACTAAAGTTTCTATAGCTAACGCTTTAAAAGTATAACCTAAATACTATTTTTTAGGATAAAATAAGTAGTATAGTTATTATAGTTTATAAAGAAAGCTTTATAGTAATTTAAGTACTTAAGGTTATTAAAGTAAGTTAAAGCTATATTAATACTAACGTAGTTGGTTTAGCTATATTAACTATAGTAGTAGGATCTAATATAGAAATAACTAATATAATACCTTTAGTATTTATTAGAGTAAAGTATAAATGCTTATTTCTTTTCTAGTAGAAAGTAAGTATAAGTAGATTTATAGAAAAAGCGCTATTTAATATTTTTATAAAGTTAAAGTAGGATAATAATCTAAGATTAAGTTTAAATAATAAGGTTTATATCTTTTTATATTAAATAAACTTATACTAAGTATAGCTTAATATATTTAATAATATTAGTTTTAACTATCTCTTTAGTAACTATAATAATAAAGTTATCTAAGTAGCTAATAATTTCTATAAGTATTTAGTTAATAAAGTATTTATACTATTTCTAAAAGAGGTTAAGGGATTAAGTACTTATAGCTTTATAAATCTCTTCTATATATTTAAAGAGTACTTTTTTTATAAAAATAGAGTATAAAATAATTATATAGCTTAAAGTAGTATATAAGATATAAATAATATCTACTAGGGGGAGGTTTAAAGCTTTAGTAACTTTAGTATAAAGGGCGTATAATAAAGCTTTATAAGCTTATATTAAGATTTTAGAGGTTTATAAAAGTAAATAGTAGTCTATAATAAGCTTTAGTAAGGTTTAAAACTTCTAAACGCTATATAACTAAACTAAGCTAGTCGCTATATTTTATTAAGTAAAGCCTATTTTAAAAGGAGATATAATATTATTTTAACTTTAAAGAGAGGTTTTTATAGCTATATTACCCTAAAAGAGCTTAAAAGTAACTATTTACTAAATATAAGTAATAAATCTCTATATAATATTACTAAACGTTTTCTATAGAGGTCCCCTATTATAGTTAGCTATCTAATAGTAAGGTCTACTAATAGAAGTTAGAGATTAATATATTCTAATAATATACTTTAGTTATAGTCTAAGTTATATATTATATACTATAGTAAATTAGGTCTTTTAGAGGTTAAGGTAATTAGTTCTAAACTTAATAAGTGATTTATAGTAAAAGTAAACTAAGAGTATCTTAAGGATAAATACTAAGTTAATTACTAAAGAGCTATAGAAGTCTAACTATAAACTAAGCTTAAGGTTATACTATATATAAATCTTCCTATATAAATAGTTCTACTATCTATAAGTATTATTCCCCTTATTACTATAAATACTTATTCTAAAGTAGGATAAGTACTTATTCTAGTATTTACTAAGTGCTTATTATAGATCCCTTATCTATACTTATTCCTTATTATTATATAACTTATACTATAGTTCTTCTATATTAAGTAAGTCTCTAGTATTCCTATAGTATAAATATTTTATTCCTACTATCTAATACCTAAGTAGGTTATTTAGCTATTATCCTTATTTATAGGTTGTAATATTAGGTCTCCTCTCTAAAAGTCTTATCCTTAAGACCTAATATAAGTAAGTTATTAGTCTTAGGTTAGGGATCTATTAATTATACTTCCTAATTTTTCTTATAATACTAATATTATATTAAGTTATATTAAAAAACAAAAATCTTTAGGTACTTTAACTTATTGCTATTTATTTTAGATTCTTTAATTTCTTAATAAAGGTATTAAGAACGAAATACCTTACTTTAATTATTATTCGCATAGTATATATTATTTACTTCTTCTAGATTCTAATATCTATAGGATTTACTATTATCTAAGTATTCCTTATAATACTTCTAAGGATATAATCTATACCTATAAGTTCTCTAATTATATTATATAGTCTCTTACTAACTTTAGTAGGTAGTAAATTATTTAATAATAGAGTTAGATCGTCTAAACTAAGTAGAAGTTGTAGAGGAGGTAAAGTTTTATAAAAAGGTTATTATTTTATAGTAAAAAGTTAAAGCTTACTAAAAAGCTTAGTTAGAATTAAATAAATTACTAGTAAAGTTAGAGTAATTATAAAAGTAGAAGTAAATAGTATTTAAGAAAGGTAAAGTAGTAGTTACTAAGTCTCTAAGGGATATATTAGCTTCTACCTTAGAAGTATAATTATTAAGTACTTAAAGTGCTTTAAATATAGATACTTTATTTAACTAGAATCTAGCTACTTTAAATTTCTTATTAAGGGAGTCTTAGTTATCTATAAACGTTCCTAGGTAAATAAATAGTTTTTTTTATTAAACTAGCTATAGGTATCCTCTAGGTTATACTTATACTAATAGGAGTTATATCCTTTATTTCTTAGCTTCTTTTCATTTTTATTATATTTCTTTTTATATCTATTTTTCTCTTTTATTAGCTTATTTATAATATTCTTTAAATTCTTCTAGGGTTATAAGTAGGTTTAGTCTATCCTTAAAGTTAATATAGTTAAGTATTCTAATATACTTATTAATTTTATCTTAATAGTTAAGTAGATTATTATTAAGTTCCTATATATTATCTTTATAGCTATAGGTTTTCTATTTAACTAAGTATTCTTACTTATTATCTCTATATTAATAGTTTAATAGTTTTTCTACTTTATATTCTAGTTTATTATCTTCTATAATAATGAGGTTATTTATTTATAATCCTTATAATATTAGTTTAAGTAGAGAAATATAGAATATTAGGTAATACTTTATAGTTTCTAGGAGTTTAAGTTTATAGTTAACTAGTAAGATTACTTATATAATCTCAAAAGGTCTAAGTTTTTTAAAGTTAAGTTTATCGCTTAGTTATTTTATTTTAATATTTTACTATATAAGATAAACGTTATCTCTTTCTCTTAAAGTTAGTCCCTTAATCTTTCGCTTATTACTAAATTTAGTTATTCTTTATCATATAAATTTAAGTTCTTTTTATATATTTTCCTAGATATCTCTTATTTATTATACTAAAGTAATAGCTTTAACTATTTAAGGTCCTACTTAAAGTTCCCTATAGGTAGTTAGTTTAAATCTATAGTTTAAATAGAAAGAGGATTCTTTAATACTTTCTCTTATTATACTATTATAGGCAAGTTAGGCTATTAGTAGTAGTACTACTTAGTTATCTTAGTTATAATTAATATAGGCGTAGAGATAGTGTAACAGGGTAAGAGAGAAAACTTATTAGTCATGCTAAGCACTCCACTCTAGGCGAAAAAACCCCCTAAAAATACCTAAACACTTATATATTAATTTTCTAGATAACTATAAAAGATATAAAAGTAAATATATAAATATAAGACTAACTAACTTATATTTTATATATATTTTCTACTC
>JAKMXC010000854.1:0-18803 GCA_025328345.1 Colletotrichum sp. SAR11_59
CCCCCCCCCCCCCCCCCCCCCCCCCCCCCCCCCCCCCCCCCCCCCCCCCCCCCCCCCCCCCCCCCCCCCCCCCCCCCCCCCCCCCCCCCCCCCCCCCCCCCCAAACCGATTGTCTGGACGGGCGAGGTTTGGACCGGGCACCCAGGGCGAAGTGAGCACCCGCGGCCGGGAGAACTTCCTGCACATCATGCCTGGTGGGCAAAAGGCAAAATCGAAGAGAGGTTCGATCTGGGCCCCTGAGATTCATCTCAAGTTAGTCTTTACTTTGCGCGGTGGCTTCGATGCCGGGGCAGACTCAAGTTGGGGGAGCGAACGAATGGGCATCTGAGACTTCTGGCCCGATGGTTTTTGTTTCTTCGGTATTTCGGTCCTTGCTTTCTTCTTACAAGGGAAGAAAGATTCTTCTTCCAGTGGAAAGCTCGCAGATGGCTCAGAGGCTGCTGAGAGAGGGCAAAGCGGAGTGTATGTCCGCCGACAACTCAATTGATTTCATGGGTGCATCTGCGTCTGGTGACGTTGGAAAGTCAATCTCTGAGGACCTGACATTGACATGACTTGCAACTCGAGCGCAGAGGCCCGGTTCCAGACCCTTGGGGCCATCGAACGGATTGTCCGAACCAAGACGAATATGAAGAGCTCCAGCTTACGTCGGCTCAGATGCACATCATACCTTAACAGTCGAGTGCCTGCCTCCTTAATTCATATCGGGATGATTGGGGGAGAGGAGACGTTCGCACGGCATCCGCATCAATTCGCTACGGTGCACTTAAACTCGTCGCTCCCTGGGGCGGGTGCCGGTGAACCCTGCATTTCCACGGCACGGCACATGCCTTGGCCCATGTCCCTGTCGCCGGTGCGCAAGGTACCTGACGAATAGAATAGGCACCTTGTCGTGGGCACGGCACGCCATTGCCTCAGAGGGGGGGACAGCGAACATTGAACAGAAAGTCAGGGACAGCAGCCGTCGTCCATCGCTGTGCCGCAGCAAGCAAGCTAGCTTCTCGAACCTGAACATCCGGTCTTTGCTCCCACTCCCGCGGCAGCCCCCCGTTCCCTTCCCCCCCTCGTCGCAACGTCTTATTACTGGCCGCAAAGGCGGCTCGATGTTTCAGGCCGGTAAGATGTTCCCACCAAGCTTCTCTCTCTACCTTGGCTCTGCCCTGTCTCTGTCTCTGTCTCTGTCTCTGTATCTTGTGTCTTGTGTCTTGTGTGTCCTCCATGTGTGCTGTGTGCTCCGTGTCTGTCTATCTATCGCTGTTGCTCGCCGTTGACGCCGCTTTCGGTGCCAGTTGACTCTAGCGTCAGATCCAGCACTGAGCAACGCACGTCTCCAAACTCGGGACGGACGGCCCACGGAATGTCACCCTAGGCTCATGACCGGCGTGCTCTATTGCTGCTGACTGCTGCCATTTATTACGCCGCGCAGCGGCAGGAACGGCTGATGGCGAGGCCAGGCAAGCAGCAGCAGCAACAGCAACAGACAGCAGCAGCAGTGTGTGTCGCGCCGGCAGGGCCCCTATTCGTCGTCGCTGGTGATCCCAAGTCCCAAGTTCCATTCGGGACGGTATCACGGTCGCAAAGATGAGATCCAGGTTCCAGGTCCCCTCCTCTTGTGCCTGGTCCCCGGTCCCTCGACTTCCCCTTCCGGTGTCACTCGCCAATTAACTGCCAGGTTCCCTGCTCTGTTGCGCTTCAGACCTCAGATCAGAGGACTCTCGACCGGATTCCGATGCTCCCTGTCCAATCTCCAGACAAACTCCCCTAACATCCAGAGGGGAGGTCAGGTACGGTACCTGAAAGCTAAGCTGAGGCCGCGGAAAGGTACCTCGGCGCCTGGACGCCGTATCGTCTTGTGTCGTGTTCCCTCCGGGTTGCTGTCTCCTTTGGTGAGGTACCTGAACAAGTGCAGCACTGTAGACGAGTAGAGTAGGGGTGCCTGTGTTTGGAGGGAGGCGCTGCTGCTGCTGGCCACGACGAGAGACGAGGACCGAATTGTTGGTGATACTTATTACCCTCAACCTTACTGCTCTCTCTCTCTCCTTCTCTTTCCCTTTCTCTCCTTTACCGCCTCTCCCTCGGTCGCCGCCTTGTCGTGTTGTTCACCTCTCTTTGACACCAAGCTCCCTGGATCCGACTGCCGAGTCATTCAGAAGTTGCAGAAACCTGTTGTTTGTCGCCGTCCGCCGTTGCTGTCAACCGCTGAACCCTTGTTTCCGACCTCCTCTCACTCAACCTATCTCTTTTGAAAGGGTTCCTTTACGGTTTCGTTCTTATCTCGTCCCGTGCCCGAATTGAATTGAGCCCGAGCGACATTGGAGGAACACAAAGCGTCAACAGCTGTACAGCAACAAGAGCATATTGTGTGGATTTCTTGCCATCGCCGAGATTCATCTCTGAATAATCGAGAATACGCCACCCCTCGATTGCTCCTGCTACCGTCCTTGAATCCGCCAAACCAACCACTCAAGCCTTTGGTCGCTGTTCATTGGTGAAATCAAACAGCCCACGACGCCTCTTTTCCCGCACCGCAACGCAGACCCCGCCGTCAAATGCGACCAACAGCACCAACAGCAACGACAGCAATAAGCCCACGTCGTCCAACCCCCCAGTCCCTCCACTAAAGAGCCACACGGGGGCTGCCCACTTCTGCCCCTCGTTGCTACATTAGGCACTGCCGCAGACCACCGAGCCAACGAACGAACAGCAAGCCAAACGGCTCCCTCTCTCTCTCTCTCTCTCTCTCTCTCGGCCACGTCCACCCGACCCCCGATCCCCGACCAGGTGCTAGGTCTTGCTGCAGCCGGCCACAACGTACGAGCCGACAGCTTATTCCTGAGCCCGACATTTCACGTTCTTGACACCTCCTGTCACTCTCAGTCTGTCGTTCTGCCCTTCGTCCTTCTTTGCGTTCTTCTATACCCCTCGTATCGACCGCGACCATGGCTACCAGACCCGCGCTCTTCACTCGTGGCCTCTCGGGCCTGTCCCAGAGCACCACCGACCCCAACTCGCCCAGCGTCAGCTCCCCAGCCGACCAGCGTGACGATGCGAAGCGCAACTTCCTGAAGGCCATGCGCCCGCTGCCGACACAACACTACTGGAACGTCTACTTTGACAAGTAAGCCCTCCCAGACTCCATCCAGCGGGTTTGCTCTCCTGCTGCGCATTCAACCCCGCAACGAACAACACCACCCCCCTGAGCCTCGCCGAGGTCCTAGCACCTGACTGACACCATTCTCTCGCAGGCAAAACAAGGACCAGAAGGCAAGCAATGACGAGGAGTACAAGGTGCAGCTGGAGCAGCTCGGCTCCCAGATCGAGTCGGTCCAGGACTTTTGGAAGTACAACAACAACACCCCCGTCGACCAGATCAAGATGCGCGAGTCCATCTACCTCTTCAAGCAGGGCTTCAAGCCCATCTGGGAGGACCGCCGCAACATCAATGGTGGTGCCTGGACCTTCCGCGTCCCCAAGAACATTGGCCCGGACGTCTGGACCCGTGTGCAGCTGCTTGCCATTGGCGAGAAGCTGCAGAGCGTCCTCGATGACAGTGAGTCCCTTTGCCTCTGCTCTCACACACGAAGAGACTGCGGGATTGCTAACGGAATGCCTTTCTTTAGACGACCAAATCTGCGGCGTAGGTCTCTCGGTCCGCTTCAACTCCCACCTCATCTCCATCTGGCACCGCGACGGCTCCAAGCAAAAGTCCATCGACGCCATCCTCGAGTGCGTCCTCGAGGAGCTGCCTGCTGAGCTCCGCCCCAAGCCCGACAACTACTTTTACAAGCGTCACCAGGACCACCAGGGCTTCAAGGCGCCCCCCGAGCTCCAGGCCGTCATTGACTCGCAAAAGGCGGCCGCCGAGAAGGAGAAGGAGAAGGCTGCAGCTGCCGCCGCTGACACGACGGCTTAGTATGCCGTTTCCGTCCCTCACTCGGCTCCGTTCTGAACAGAGCGTATGCGGCAGGCGCGGCGTGCCGTGCTACGACGATTCTCTTTTTACTCTGCGTTTTTCTTGTTCTATTCTTGCACAAAAGGAAGCCGGCCAGCAAATAGGCTACGGAGAGGACACCATCAACCCATCCAACCTCATCATCTCACACATACGGGAGGATTTTGTATTTGACTTGGGATAAGACGAGGATGTAATAATCCATATTTCCAACGTCTGGTCATGACACACACACAACGCATGGCAAAACCAAGGGAAAGGCCGGAATATGCATATTTCAAGGGCGTTTTTATGAGCATGGAACCAACCAGGGGGCGGTGGAAGAACACCCCGACCCCCCACACCACATGGGCTGCACTGAGTTCAGATAGAATCATTATTATATCCGGTATTCACCTTGGTACAGCCCGTTTTGCGATTCGTGAAATGTGATGAAATGAAGTCTGTCCTGCCCGCCGTCGTAAACCTCTTGTAGGCGGTAAATCACCATGCCATGCCATGCCTTCCTTGCCAAACGCCGAACACCTCGCAGGGTATAATGAACAACGCTCGAATGCGCACACCTCCTCGTCCTCATCGCCAGACCCCAGCCCGGCGCATCACCTCCTCAAACTCCTCCCTCTTCACGCCCCTCCCGACCCCCGCTCCGCCGTTGGCCTCGAGAATCATGTCCCTCAACACCTCATCCTTGACGTCCTCCCTCAGCACGCCAGCAACCCTCTTCAAATCCGCCAGCGAAATCACGTCCCGCCCTCCGCTCGAGCTCCCCACGCCGGTAAACAGCCGAAACGCCTCCTCGACCTCCCGTCTCCTCTCCTCGCCCCCGGCCCCGCTGGTTTCCCGCTGGTGGTACTTGAGCGCGCAGATGGCGAAGAAGGGCTCGTACCCGACGAACCCCTCGCCCTCCGGGTCCAGGATCTCGACGAACTCGGCCTGCTCGGCGCGCGACGCCGGCGGGATCCCCAGCGCCACGAGCGCCGACCGCACGTCCGACGTCGGGATGACGCCCTCCTTGCCGTAACCGCGCATCGGCTCCGCGAAGAGGGAGAAGGCCTCGCGGATCTCGCGCTCCTCCTGCGCCGAGATGTTGTGTTCCTTGGCGAGCTTCGAGGCGCGCGGGCGCGGCGGGTCGGCGGAGGCGGCCGTTGGCGGTTTGCGCTTTGCGGGCTGGGAGGGGGAGGGTTAGCTGGGCGGGTGCAGGAGCGGGCGGGGGAGTTTACCATTGTGAATTAATGTTTTGTTTGGTCCTATTTGTTTGGAAATATGCTGTGGTTGTGTCTGGTCGCCGAGGACAGAGGTTCAGTGTGAGTGAGGCTGGGCAAGACGTCGATGACGATGGATGCGCCGGGACGCTTTGCTCTGCGACGACGCGTTAATTGGTTTTCGGCGCGCACACAGTGCACATGGCACGTGCGGCCACCAATCAGGCACAGTATCGCGGGCCCCGCCGCAACTGGGGATATAAAACTCTGCAACTGCTTGATCGGCTTCTTCAACTTCACTTTTTCACAGCCATCCATTGCAGAACGCGATGGATGCGCAACTCCATCGAGGACGGCAAAACGCCCCGATAGATCATCACGCCTCTAATGGTACGCCTACACTGGCAAGACACGCCTATTCTGGCAAAAACAGTAGCATCGCTCTGCAAAGACATGGCCTATTTGGCACAAACACACTGCGACTGCAAAGCCCACACGCGGCCGCACGCAGCGCGCAGCCTCCGCACGCAGCGCGCAGCCTCCGCACCGGACGGCACCTCTCTCTGTAATACACGCAGATCTTACACGAGATTACCTACATCTCAAAACCCCCAAGCGGCCGGAAGACACCTTCTGCACGCCGCGGGCCTCGACATCTCGACACTTGACGGATGCAGACACCGTTCTCACGGGAGGCCCAACAGGCAACCCTCACGGCGTCTGCCGTCTTTTTCCTTTCTCTTCTCTCGAACCGCTTCAAAATATGCTAGAGCTTGCCGCTTCCAAAACCCAGAGCGAGCACGTGTGGACAGTGAAGCAAAATTGAACAAACGGGGGCGGTCGCAGGACGAACCGCCTCTTCCCTGGGCTACACCAGTCGCCCGATCGATCTCGGTCGGGCGCTTTGGGCCTTCGGGAGACATGCTGATGATGAGATGTGAAGATGTCTGCAACTGAATTTTCTCTCCTAGAGAGCGAACCTATGCCGCCATCTGGTCTAGTAGAGATGATTCGTAAACTACTGGTATCACCTCCGCGCCTCCGTATTGAACCCCATATCCTGTCCGCCCGCTTCGCATCAAATTTTTGACTCGGGAGGCGGACTTACCAAATTAGCCCCTTCTCTACTGTAGTGCTCGACCGAGACTATGCCACACGAAGAGGGAAAATGAAGCCTGCCACTTACTCACTTGAAGTTATTCTTCATCTCGCGCAGCTTGGCCATGACAGCAACGGGCTCCTGCTCTCCCGTAACCTTGAGGATCTCGGGGTCCTAATATCTCTTGTCAGCCTAGAACGCATCTCCTGATACATCACTGCCGTGACTCACATCCACACGCATGAAGACATTGTGCTTCTACATCAAAGTCAGCGGCCCACTCATCCATCTGCCATCCATGACGGGGACATACCTTTTCATCGCCAATGGTGAACTTGCCCTGCGTCTCCTCGTTGTTCTCGGCAAACTTTTGCAGCTTCAGGATGGCCTCGTTCTGCAGCACCGACGCGGCGAACTTGACGTTGGACTTGGTGTACTCGTGGCCGGGCTTGGCTCCGACATCAGCTTCTCACTCATGCCCCCGATCCGGGACTCAAACTCACAAAGACGACAGTGTCGTCGGGTAGCGCGGCCAACGTCTTGTTCAGCGCCTTGTGCATCTCCTCCGGGGTCCCCTCGAAGAACTTGCCGCAGCCTGCGTCGATGGTGTCAGTCGCGACGAACAGATGAAGGGGGGAGAACAATACTCACCGCTGTGGAAGAGCGTGTCGCCTGTGAAGACGACCTTCTGCTCCCCGTCCTGCATGAACCAGCAGATGCTGTCCTGCGTGTGGCACGGCGTGTAGAGCGCCTTGACCGCGATGCTGCCAATCTTGAACGACTCACCGTCACCGGGTGTCTTCGTCACCGCCTCGCAGTCCTTGCCGCCGATGATGGCCAGGTCGGGCTTCTTCAGCTCCTGACGCTGTTGCGGCGTGTCAGCGAACACACTCATATCCATCTTCCTCAAGGTACAGAGACAGAGACACTCACCAGCTTCTTGTTGCCGCCCGCATGGTCCCAGTGGCTGCCAGTCGTTAGTCGGACGTGCCCTCTCCCCCAAAGTGGAAACCCGCAGGTAGACTCACTGGTGCGTGTTGACGATGGCGGTGAGGTTGATCTCGTTGTTCTTCAGGGCCTTCTCCAGCACGGGGGCGACTCTGGCACACACATTGTCAGCTCATGGACCCTGACCGAGTACTTGACCACATCGCGGCGGGTAGGGTCGCTCACTCGGGCGGGTTGGCCGGGTCAATGATGACGGCATCGTTGGTCTTGTCGTCCTTCACCAGGTAGGCGTAGTTGTTGCTACTACCCTTCCCTACACATCCACGATCGCGTCAGAACCGGGACAAGATCGTGAGACTTGACAAACGTACACATGGGAATCGACTGGATATGCATGGCGTTGGTGAATGTAAGCTGCACTAGTTGTCAGCAGCGGCTCCTCCTTTAAACATTTTCCTCAAGACGGATAGATGCCTACAGCTGCTGTTACGGTAGCGAGTTTGTGGCTCAGAAGTGGCCTCCTTGCGATGAGGGGATTCATGAAAGGCAATTGCGGTGTTCAGAAGGCGTGTCGTCGGTGCCTCGAGTGGTGGTATTGGCTGCACTTCAGCGGCAAGTCACGGTGACGTTATCACAAATCTGGGGAGGGGGCCCCTGCAGGAAGTTCCCCCTCCACTCACTTATCGTCATAACCCCCCACGTGATGCAGCCAGACGACTTTACTTTGGCTTCAGCATTCGACTTCAACATAACCGCTGATGGAGCAGGCAGAAAGAGACAAGAATATGGTGTCAGGTCGTCTTCAATTATGGACGGCCTGAATTCAGGCAACGCCGATGGGACGCGGCTTCCAAGGGCCCTCGTGCTTGGCCCAACCGATCCCACCGCTCTCGTCGCCCTCATGTTCGGCATCTTCAGCAGCCTTCTCGTCCCTCGCGTCCGACATCAAGACGTCCCTACTTCGTGAAATCTGCGTCCTAATCTCCTTGATCTCCTTCTCCAGGTCAATATCCTCGCGCTCCTCGCCCTCTTCTTGTCCTCTGTGCAGAAGCTCCCTCGACAACCTCAGAGCCCCCCGCAAGACTGCATCATCCCTCGGCGCCTCCATGACCTGCAACAGCGCCGTGAGCAGCTGGCTCTCGTCCAGCCTGCCCAACAGCCTCCTCCGCTCAGCCTTCCTCGCCCCCTCCGCCTCTTCCAGGTACGCCGTCACCAACTCGTGATAGCCACGTGTGGCGGCGTCCCCGACAATGACCTCCTCCTCATCCTCATCCGCGCCCAGGTGCTGCCAGTAGTACTCCCAAATCCACGCCAGAGCCTTCCTCGCAGCGGACCGCAGCTTCGCCAGGGATGGCAGCTGCTCATGCGTGGCCTGGTGACGCAGCTCCACAAACGTCGCCGGCAGACCAATGGTTTTGGCCACGGAGTACATGCTCAGCTTGCGCTGCTTGTCCTGGTGCCCGTCGAGGAGCCCGGTCACGAACCTGCAAGTGTCAGTGAGCAGGCGTGGTGTGACGATCAGCGGTGCTAGCATCGTGAAAGACAATCCCCCCAGGGGCCGCCGGCCGGAGACGGACGAGCAATCCGGACGGCTCAGGCGGAACCATAACCGTATACATGATCAGGGAAGATGCCTTGCAGGTCTTGGTGTTGGTCGAGAGACCACACGTCTCCAGCAGGTAAAACAAATGCTGCCGGGCCAGGAACGTCAGTCAGCCGTAGGTCAGAGTCGCACTCGCGACCCAGACAAGCTGAGACAAGAGCGAACACCGAGATGGTTTTGCCAACCATGGAGAAGGTGTGTCTTTGCAAGTCCTCCTTGGCTTCGAAAAGCTAGCCCGTACAAGCGAGCGGGCGCTCTTGTAAGTGTTTGCAAGTGTAATATTCGTCTGCAGATCAGGCGATTTCACCCGGTCGATTCATCAGACGGACCGGCCTGGATCTGGTCTATGGTCTCTGATCTCTGGGTCTGAGGGGCTGAACCCAAAAGACGGGCAGGGCGTCATGGCAAGAACGGAGGGTGAGGGTGTGTCCCAGACGTAAGGAGTGGCGTGAGAGCAGAGGATTTGACAATCCCGCCCTCAGAGGGCAAAATTATGAAATACCCGAAAGCCAAAATAACGCCAACGACGACAGGTGCCCGGATCCCCGGGGAAGGGAGGGGCGTGGAGATGTAAAGGCCAGAGGGGAAGAAAGACGGACAAGCCAAAGGGCAGAACAAACCAACACCGTGTTTCATGGCCCCAAAGAGGGTTGGTTGGGTTGACTTTGGTTGGGAGGGTGGGAGACGGGCGGGAAGCAGCCCAGACGAGAGGGAGCAAACGGCCGAAATAGACTTTGACATGCCCCCTTCTGTCTCGCTTGCACTGCATAGCATGTATGGAAGGCTTGGTATTTGCATCGAAGACCAAAAAAGCAAAAAGACGAAAAAAGAAGACGAAGAAGCCAAAACGTACCGACTAAAGGCGGCCGCGTACGCCGCTCGTACGGCGTAGGTGCCAGCGCTCCCGGAGCTCTCCCCGTCGCTGAGGATGGCGGCCGTCAGCAGCGCCGTCGACTCAACCATGTGTGGGCAGTTCCCGCGCTGCATCCACATGGACACTCTGGCGACGGCGTGGTGCTGGGCCGCCAGTGCTGCTGCTGCTGCTGCTGCTGCTGCTGCTGCTGCTGCTGAATGGTCGTTGGCGCTGGTGCTCGTTGCGGCCGTGGTGTCAGCAGCATGGGTCGACGACGCCGACGGTCTGGGTGGTGCAGCAGCCGTAGCGGGTGCCCGGGTGGTGCTGGCGGCCATTCTGGCTTTGGTGGAGGGCGCTGTAGTGGCAGCAGCAGGTGCTGACGGGGCGGCTGCGGGATAGAATTGCTGGCGAACCTTGAGCAGCTCGCGGCGATCGCGCCATGGCGTCAGGATGTATTGGACCATGCTTCCGATCGTTCGTTCGTTCGGCGGGCTGTTGAGCTGCGCCCAGGTAGCGAGTGCGCGCCTGTGTGTGTGTGCTAGACCGCTAGAGTCGCGCGGCGGAGAGGCAGCAGCTGTGTGCGCGGTAAATGTAGGCAATGTTTCAGAGCCGCGTCCGGAAAGGTTCTCGTCGTTTGTTCCTGGTGCTGGCGGCGTGGCTTCAAGGCTTTTTCTTCTTCGTTTTTCGAGGCTTCTGGTGTTCAGATGCAAGTACTCGGTACCGAACGCCTTCTCCGTAGCAGGGCGCCCAAACGATTTGTCTTTTCTCTCCGCTGCAGTCCAATGGGGGGTGCCTGGGGTCGGGGCAAGGGGGTGCGTGCAACGCAGTATTCGTGGAAGACTTCGAAGTTGATAGATGGGACGGGGAAAAGGGAAGGGAAGAAAAGTATGGAGACAATTTTTGGCTCTCTAGTGAAATTCCCGACTACCAGACACAGACACAGCACACGACACACCGCCAGCCGACCATCGCCTGGGACTCTCTCAACCTCAGGGGCATTTCATTCCACACCGACCGACACATCAGATGAGTTGCACTTTCTCTCTCACCAACCTTGATTCCGTTCGTACCGTGGCGTTGCACCAATGTCTCTGGCCCATATTCGAACGCCCGCTCTGGCGCTGCACAGCTGAGATGAATCTTTTTCATTCCTTCACCACCGCCCCAATGTCCGGTCCACTCGAGAGATGACCGAATGATGCAGGGGTAGCGCAATGCTGGGGCTCACGTACGGGTACGGGACGAGAGTGCATACACATCGTGGACATCAATGCGTCCTTCTATATCCTTGGAGGTCTAAACTTTTATTTTAATTCTCATCAAGGTGATCGCCAGAATCGACGACACCCGGTAGGTACCCGATCCGGTGCGGCCCAGGTCTGCCACAAGCTATGCCACCTCACGCCACACAAACACCCTCTAAGACAGGGTCTTCTCGATCAGGAAAATTCCGTACTTCTCCTTGAGCTCCTTGATCAAGGGGTCGTTGATCTTGGAGTTCATCGGCGCCAGGACACCCTTCTCCGAAATGGTGCCGTTGAGCACCTGCTGGACAGCAACACCGCAGGGGACACCGACCAGCTTGGCCATGGCGGAGTAGCCCTTGGGGTCGCCGTACTCGACGAGGGTCGACGTCCTGGTCTCGCGGGCGCCGCTCTTGTGCTCGATCTCGAACTTGTGCTGGAGCATGACCATGTCGCGCTCGCCCTCCTCGAACTGCATCTTCTTCTCGAGCGTCGCGCAGAGCGTGTCCAGGGGGTTACCGCGGGGGATGGTCTGCTCGTCAGAGAAGACGCCGATCCAGCGGAGACCGCTGAGGATTCTCTGCTGGTCCTCGGGGGACTCGAAGGTCGCCTTGGAGAGGATGGCGGCCTCGAGGTCGCTCTGGCTCGACGAAGCGGCGCCGACGACGGCCTTGGTGGCCTCCTTCCAGGGAACGGGGCTGGAGAGAGCCTGCTGGGCAGTGTCGTCGAGGAAGCCAATGTCTACGAGGACCTTGATGAACTGAGGGAAGCCCTGGTAACGGAGGGTGCCGCGGATGATGGTCTCCGCCTCGGGGATGTTGTAGCGCTCCTTGTAGGGAGTCGAGTCACGGTTAGGGTACGCGACGAAGGCGTAGCCGGGATAGATGTAGTAGGGCTTGGCGGTGCCCATGAGGTCCTTGGAGGCAACGTCGACGACCTGGCCGTCCTTGTAGTACTTGGCCGCGTTACGCAGGGCAAGCAGGACACCGCGAGAAGACCACGAGAACTTGTAGCCGAGCGGGTTGTCAGAGGCCTCAGGGGCCGGGAGACCACCGCAGTAGGAGAGGAAGGAAACGATCTTGCCTCCCTCGGCGTGAACCTCCTCGATGGTCTTGACAGCGTACAAGTGGTCGATACTGGAGCACACGTCAACATCTCTGCTCATAATTCGTGGTTGTGTGTCTGCCACACTTACCCAGGGTCAAGACCGATCTCGTTCATGACGGTGATACCGGCCTCCTTGGCCTGCTGGTCAAGCTCCATCATGGCGGGAGAGACATAGCTGGTGGTGACGACGTGCTTCTTCTGGCGGATGGCCGACTTGATGACGGTCGCGTGGAAGGTGTAGGGGATCAAGCTGATGACCAGGTCGTGCTTGGCGACCTCGGCGTCGAGAGCGGCATCGTTGGTGACATCGAGCGAGATGGGGGTGGCGTGCTTAACACCGGCGGACAGCTTCTGGGCCGATTCGAGAGTTCTGCAAGCTGCATTGGTTCGGGACGGGTTAGTTTCGCTACACCAAACACACAGCAAATGATGGCGCGCAATGTCTGATGTCAGACGCGCACGAAGACGGAGGGCTCTTGCTCACCAACAGTGACGGGAATGCCAGCCTCGCTGAGGATGTCCAGGGTCGGCCGGGTCACGAAGCCCGCACCGAGCATCAAAACGCTCCTACGCCCATGGCAAAAGTAATTAGCGCGGGGTTCGTCCTCACACACACACACACACAACAGACGGGTGGTGCACAGCGGGTGAGTCGTACTGGGATGCCATCTTGAGAATTCGAGTTGTGTTGTTTCTGACTGTATCGTGTGTGATGCAATTCAGTGATGTGTGAGTCGAGACTTCAGCTTCCACGAAAGAGGGGAAAGGTCTCGTAGCCAAACAGGACCAGGTAGTTTGGCAGCAATTGCAAAAAAAATCGGATCGCTACCCGGTATCTTTGCTGTCGTGATTCGTGACTCGCCCGCGACGAAAATTTCCACAGCGTCAATGGTGGGGTAGAGTTGCCAAGTCGAGCCGATAACGGCCTCTTCCCCCTCCTTCCCCCTCCTTCCCCCTCCTCCCCTCTCCAACACTGTGAAGTGTTTTCTCACTCACTCACTCAGCTGGCACTGTCGGGTTGGACTTCAGTAGTGCCAGCTGTGTGAGTGGCGCACCGCACATCGCTCGCCCTCTGAGTGCGGCACACAGTGAGACACAGTAGGAGCAGACGCTGAGGAGGAGGCTGGGGGCCGGTGAGGTCACCGCACCAGAATTTTCTCAGGGGACACGGCGGGGTGTTTCGCGACCTGGCAGGGCTGGCCAGAACGGCGGGGGTGGGGTTCCACAGTGTACAGGATTGGCCGGCCGCTGGAATGTGACAGGGGAGCATGGACCCACACTGCAGCTCATGCCATGCTCGACAGGGATGCTGTTCGGGAGGCTCTTTCTCGCTTGTTTTTAGCGTCCGCGTTGACGATTCAACTTCGATTCGGCGCCTCCTCCGCGCTGTTGGTGCTGGTTGTGTACACTGGTAGTCGGAATCTTCCGCATCTTGCGTGCATCGAGTCACGATAGGTATCAAAAGTGGAAAGGTTGAGTGTTGAGTCTTTTGCGCATAGCGCTGTGTTTTTCTTGTATTTTGGGTCAGGTCATCTATCTTCGCAGCTACGCTGCACATCGTTTGACGACACGGGGACCACCTGTCTGGCCCCTGCGTCCATTTCATTGTGTATCCCTTGGGTATTGTTTTGGCCTTCCCTTTTTTTTCTGCCCCAGTCTCCGCCTTCCAAAAAAAATCAGCCTTAACAGATGTTTTTCCATCCTTAGGCCCCGAATCCCCTCTGTGGTGATACATCTCTTGGTGGTTGTAATCATACATAGTATACAAAGTGTCGACATTAAATCATAATCGCTTGCGCTGATAGTGTAACGTGAAACTCCTTGGGTTATTTTCGTGGTGTCGTCATATTAATCCTGGTCCTCGCCGTCGGCATCTTCCTGATCCTCGTCGTCGCTCTCCTCAGGGGGCTGCCACGACTCCTCGAGCTTCAAGCCCTTGCCGGTACCTTCGCGAGGACGGTACGGAGCACCCAGGAGGGAGGACATGGCGGAGCGAGAAGCATCGAGCTGAGGGTCATGATCATACTTGTCAGGCGCGTCGTAGAGGCCCATGCCCACGAGAATCTCGCCCTCCTCCTCAGGCTCATCCAGAGGCTGGTAGGGGATGGTGTCTTCGTTGGGAACGATGGGCTGCGGCTGCTGAGCCTGGGGAAGGGTCTCTGGAGTCGGCGGTGACGTGCTGGTGAAGCCGTCCATGGGGTACGAGTTCCAGGAAGTCGAGGTGGTGGAAGGTGTCAAGTCAGGAAGAGTGGAGGGCAGCGCCGGGAAGGGCTCGGCATATCCAGCAGCCTCAGTTGAGGAGACATAAGCCGGAGGGGCCTGCTGGGGGACATTCCAGCCCTCTACGGGGAGATAGGAAGATCCATCGTAGGCGCCAAAGGGGAGAGAAAGTGGTGAGAAGGCGGCGGCAGGAGAAGTGCTGCAAGAGTAGGAAGCAGGCGTAGGCGGGAACTGCTGGTACGCAGTGTAGCTGTCGGTCTCATGGTATGCAGATGTGGTAGCGGGGAACGGGTAGTGGGCCACGGACTGCTGAACCGGCAACTTGTGCTGTTGTTGCTGGAAGGTGGATGGGTGCCAGCTAAGGGGACGGCTGGGTCGAGGTTGAGAGCTGTACTCGGGCATCGGAACGTGGTCCATAACCTGCTGCCTCCTCCTCGCAAGATTTCCGTCGTTCATCATAGTCCTCCTCCTCGCCTGCATAGATGATGATGACCTCGGGCTGTTGTTTGCGCTCGTGGGCTTGACGACGCGCATAGCTGATCCAGTTCGTTGTCCGTTGGAACCCCTTGACAGCCTCCTTGACGCCTGTGACAGAGCCATCTGTCTCGACAAGTCGTCGAGGAAGGTGTCTTGGTGGTAGGACATGGGGACGACGCCCGGGAGAGCACCTCCCATGAGTGTGGGCATCATGATGGTGAGTGTGATGTCGGTGACACGCGTCGTTGTTGAGTGTGGTGAAGTGTAAATAGTAGAAGATGGTTGTAGTTGGAGAATCTGATGTGAAGAGCAAACTGAAGTGAAAGAGATGCGGCGGTGGTTGGTGATATAGATGACATAGAAAGGACGGACCCAAGGGCTAGCCTATGTAAGTACGGAGAAAGAGGTCTTGCTCTGCAAGAGTTCCAAGGGAGTAGCGAGAATACATGGGTGATACTAGATTGGTCTTGAAGAAGGATAAAATCAAACCTTAGCTCCAGCGGAGCAACGACCACACTAGACTACCACTACGGGTACGCAGCAGGCACCATGGGTATGGAGTTATGGAGTGGGCCAAGAAAGACAACACCTAGTGTGAAGACCTTGAACGGTTTGGCATGTGTGTACGAAGAGGCAGCGAGTTGCGGGTTGCGTGCATGGGGATGGGATGTTGATGGGAGGTATCCGCGCCGCCGTGCAGTGCAGGTGTCCCAAGCGGCGTGGCTGGACAGGGGCGGTACGTACCGTTTCCGTCCCTTTTTGGGCGGGTGTCTGGGTGTCGAAGGGGCGGCCAGCGAGAAAGCGGGCTGCGTCATATGGATTGGGCAGGGATCTCACAACGGAGGGTAAGTGGATTTCGGAGTCCAAGGAGATGAGGCGGCTGCTTCCCTTTGGGCTGTCTCTGCACCGCAGTAGGTACGGCCGGGGTGGGCAGGGCAGGACAGGGCAGGACGGACACACAGGCAGGTGGAGGCAGGATGGGAAAGCATGGCAGGCATGGGACGGACTTGTCGATAGCGCTGGTGGGTGTGAGTGTGTGGGGTTTTCTGGTGAGTGAGAGAGAGCGTGTGGTGCCACAGTGGGTGTGGACGCTTGATTGCTTTGCCTTAGTGGCTCTGGTAAAGAGTGGTGGTGGTGGAGGGCGAGGAAATGGGTGATGAACCAGGGAGGGCGAGGTACACTACGGAGTACGGACTGACTGTCCAGTCGAGCGAGCGTCGGGCGGTCACTGGACACTGGACTGGTCAGGGCAGTGAGTGGAAAGGATGGATCACTGGCGGATGGATGAATGAGGGAATGGGTTGTGGAGCCGGCCGGGTGGTGGTGCCAATTCTACGCCATGTCACTAAGAGTGTGTGTGTGTGTGTGTGTGTGTGTCTCCCATGGACGGGTAGCGAGTAGCGTCGGGTGCCGCATGTACCGTTTCGAGGTACCTCGCCGGCCCCCGGACGTCGTGCCATGGCGGCACACAAGGCTCAAGTCGAGATGGGAGGGGGGCAGGCCTGCCCGGTACGACGGCCGAATATAATGAAGAAAAAAGGAAAAAAAAAAAGAAAAAAAAAAAAGAAAGAAAAAAAAAGCTGCTAGGTTGAAGCGAAGGGCTGTCCGGTACGTACCCTTCCCGTACCTTGCCATCCTGGCTGGCGGGTGGGCAGCACAGGGGCAGCGGGCGGTCAAGGAGGTAAGGAAAGAAAAAAGAACATGGATGGAACGTCTTTGGCCCAAAGAACCACTTGGCCCAGGCGCTCACGCCGCCAGCTTGGAGTCTGGAGTTGGCCACCCCTGCTTGCGTCTCGTGCAACAACGCAGCAGAGCGCCGCATACAGGCCAGGGGCAGCAGGTTAGAAGGGGTCCAAGGGAAACCGCCTCTCTGCTTTGCTGACCCAGAGGGTGTCGTTACCGCATTGAGTCGGCGAGGCCTCGTCTGCAATCAGCCAGCCGAGTCCAATCACCCATCGTCAACAACCCCCTGCAAGCTTAGTTTGAACTGATGGGTTACATCAGAGGGGGCGTAGGGCTATGAAGCCGCTGGGGACCTAAGGAACCCCAGCAAAGACACCCGCTCTTTGGATCCATGGCCGTCATCCCTCCATGCCTGTCGCCGTCCCCCTCGAGCCTCCTCCTCCTTCCCCCCCTAAACACTAGCAGATGGGATGTGCATCTCGCCTTGCATGTTTTGGTGGTTTCCTCCAAAGTGCCACCCACCCGATGGCCTTGCCTGTTGATGGCCTTCCATCCTGTTACTGACCGATCGTCTGCCTGTCTGACTGATGCGAAGAGGAGTCGCCAATTTGTTCGTGGATGGATGCACATCCCGAATCCAGCACTAGCAACCTGCATGGTTGGCGAGACGAGACAACGTCCATTTCCACCCCTTCCACATCCACCTGAAAGCCTTACTGACACCGCGCAATCTAACATTAGAAAAGCCCGCAACTGTATCAGACAGCGGTTAAGCCGGTTGCCTTCGCTCGCCCTTGTCCAGCGGCTCTCCTACCGCTCATCTCGGGGAACCCATAGAGAGATCAGGTGTCACCGTCCAAAAGGCGGAAAACAAGATGTGAAAAAGCACAGACTCTGGATAACCCAAGATCTCCATCGGGGTCTTGAAGTTAGAACTATGAGAGAAGCACGGAGACGGTCCCGCTTAGGGAAGTCCCCTGGCCCAACAGTACGTACCGCACCAACTGCGAGCATTGTCGGCCTCTTCGTGACCTAACCTACGGCTTGTTAGCCTGCAACTTCGAGACGATATATCACCATGCGTGCTTCCTCTAATGATCGGTACATTGACGCAAGCCGGCGACCACCAGGCTCGTCAAGACGTTGCTTTGAAGGGGAGGTCAGAAATGCTCCAACCCGAAAGAGACGAATACTTGGTACATCCAATAAATGGATCATGGCACAGTTGCGGCCCCTCTGTCGGCCACGAAAGATGGTGTCCAAACGGGTAGAAGTTTAGCGTGCCGCGCATCGTCTTTCGCGACCGGCAGCACAGCTGTCTAGGTGCACCATGCCTTGGGCGTCCGGTCACTTTGTTGGTCATACGAAGTGGTTGATGTCGCTGAGCGACGGCCCAAGGTACGAAACGGAACGTTAATTGTTTGCAGTCATCCTAGCGCAAGAGCGAAGCCAAAATGGGCGTGTCCCAAGGGGGCGTGAGGCCATCTAATGACAAGCCGCTCTCCAGGCGCATGGGAGGTGGAACGGACGAGGGCGGATCACAGATCTCACTCAGGAGACGGCTGTTGGCTTGGAGCTTTGCCCACACACCCCTGACCCAGAGTGAGGTCGATTTGCGGAGACAGAGACGAGAAGGTTGCGATTGTGTGCACACGCGCAGTAGGTTCGTGTGGAAGTGTGTGAGAATGGCATGGCGTGGGTCGTGTGGATAGCATGCCGTTTCTTTCCCCTGGCCTCCAGCGTACCGCAGTCAATGTATTGTAAGGGCGGGCGTCAATGGTGGTATGAGTCTGTGAGTGGTTGGACCAAAGCCAAGGGCCGATTGGTGAGTTGCCGCAAGCTATGGGCACTTGGTGACGAGAACACAAGTGTGAGATGCCACTGGGTCGATGATTTCGCCGTAACAAGTCGGCGTGGTCGGTGAGTTGACATCCAACCTGTGATTGTGTTGGCTCAGCTGCGCTTTGCCATGGGTTGCACCCGTTCTAACCACGGGTAGTGCAAGCTGATACTGGGTAGATTGAGTGGATGGATCAACCAGAGGCGGTGGACGCGCATGTTCCGGACCGGAATGCAGGTAGTTTGCAAGATGATGATGGTTTGAGAGTATGAGCATCAGCAGCTGCTTTGGCGATCTCCTTAGTCACCGTCCCATGAGGGCCACGGCTGGCCAAAACCATGTCAAAGGGCCGAAGCTGCAAGCATGTCTTGAGTCGTGACATTAGGTGGGCATCGGCCTTGTTGGACTAAAGTGCGCAGCCAGATGCCTTGGGTGGTGTCCACGCGGGTTGTTCAGGGTATCATGTATCGTAGGTATCGGCTGTTGCTGATGCATCGGAGCGAAGCCTCGTTATTTTCCCCTTTCTTGTTTCCCCCACAATGTGTTGCATCCTTTCATCGATCCATGACCAAGGG